>JAODKL010000062.1:1779534-1795801 GCA_026780765.1 Petrocephalus schoutedeni
GGGCAGAGGGGCGGGGGCGGGGCGGGGGGGGGGGGGTGGGGGGGTTATCATCTTACCCACTGCATCATGAACGGGAGGGAATGTTTTCTGAAAAGCAGTGTGCGGCGGAGTACGAGGCCTGAGAAGGGAATCAAGTCCAGTCCACACAGGGAGCACCAACAGCAATAATAATAAAAATGATAATATAATGACAGGCGCATAGCTTGAGGAGCTGACAGAAGTATAGCGCTGGCTTCCCATCTTTGCAGCTACCATTTGTCTCAAGGGCTCTTTGCTCTGCAACAGGCTGCCCCGCCGTGGGCTATTTGCTCACAAATCCGGCACTTTGCGCAGCAATTTCTTAATGAATACATGCTGTATGTAAGTATAACAGTGCAGCAGCTGTGTGTGCCCCCCCCCCCAAGCCTTTCATAAGGTGCCTAACACAGGTAATCAGGACATTTGTCTTTTTTGTTCCTTTTAATCAAGACCTTTTTGTCGTTTAATCAACGGAATCATATCATTAACCTAATCTATTACAAATGTTCCTTTATGAATGAGCTGTTGAATTTTAAATAAAACTCCTTTGCGAGTCTTTCTGCGGAGTCTTCCATCTCAGGAATGAAGGCTTAGTCGGAGGAGGAGCGAGGAGACTGTACGCTGATGTCTGGAGAGCCGTCGCCTTCGCTCTCGCTCACACAATGCCACTCGCTCATCGCCAATCTACAGCTGCTTACTTCCTGTTAACAGGAAGCCAAATTAACCAAACGTCTCGGGTCTAAACATTCAAAAAAAAAAAAAAAACATGCTACTGTCTACCTAGTTGTTAGAGGTATTTTAGTAACACGTGTAATTTTACACAGCCGTTTTGAGCTTGAATGTCTACTGAATATTAAGTAGTTTATATTTAGCTAACTTTTCTTCGTGCTACATGGCTAGGGAGCGGAATCGCACTCCTACAAAGGCTGAATTGGGTATTCATTTTTATGTCAGTTAACTTCTTTATTTATAAAGTTACAGTCAGTGTCTTGAGCAGTCTGCCCAAGTTGTGTCATGCTGATCACATACAGGTATACAGTAGCATGAAATAACGCTCCCCCAGGACCACGGTGTGAGATGCAAAGAGCGAGTGACAGGGGAGGCTATGCACAGGACTTACACTGCAAAGCACAGAACAGAGTGAAACTGGGGGGCTGGACACAAGGGTTATATACAAGGTGCCGCGCAGAGCTCAGCGCAGTGGGTATGTAGGTAACTAAGAAGTCAGACTGCAGCTGCGTAGCGGAGTGCAATAAGTACAGGCTAAAAACAACAAGTAAACAGATAATAACAGTAAGTTAAGGAGTTAATGTGAGCAGTGTCAGGCGGAGAGGGGGGGGGGGGTATTTATGACGTGGTCTTCCACATTGGGGCAGCGTTTGTGGAAATTGTCACCAGGGCAGCAGAGGGCAGAGATAGGCAGAGACAGACAGCGATCCGCCTGCCCTGTGTCCAGCATTCCGGCCCCTTTCCGGTGCTCGCTCCTCCAAGATGGAGAGTCATCCTCACAGTGGGCACTGTTTCAGCTCTGCATTTAGCCTGGGGTCTGCGCCCGTTTCCCTTGAGCCGGACGGGCAGTGACGCAGATCGCACTGATGTTACCGCTTCCCGTCCTTAAACGCCCGTGCGATGGCCCTACAATCACGCCACGGCCATAATGACATCCTCTCCATTCAAAGGAGCCTCCGGTCCGGGAATAGAAGCCCGGCACTACCACAGCCCTAATTGGATCTAGTCACCTAATGACATACTTAAATCCCTTGATTTTGTTTCATTATCACCTTCCGGGAGGCTTCCCGATGTTAAAGCTGGGAGCGTCAGTGGCTCTTGCGGGACATTTGAGTGGCAGGTAACGTGCATAGAGCGCCGGGGAGCGCCCCCCTCTGGACGGGCGGGGCGGAGCATGTCAGACTGCCTCTCACCGGCGTGTGATCATCACCCCCCGCCCTCTGCCCATCTGTTCCGCCGCTCGCTGTCTTGGAACCGCAGACCTGTGATCTCGTGCAAAAGGTCAGCGGTCTGGTAGCCGTGTCTCCTGCGGGCTGCCATGCGATCGCGTCGCTCTCCGCGGGGCCCCGGCCGGTCTGAAATTATACCTCACCCGCCATCGTTTTGCATGATGCATTTTTAATCCTCTTTTGGATAAATGAAAACACATTTTATACTAGTCATATAGTCATATATATAGTCATATATCTTTTTTAACGTTTTTGTAAATGAGTTATTTCTTATGGCAAAAGTTTTAATTACAGTAGGTCACATATTCCATCGTGTCGGGCCTATACAATGTTCAGTTATTCAATTATTGGAGTAAAGCAGTGGTATCAGAAAACTGAATATGTTAAAGCTCTTTTTGCATTAATTTTTTATAATTCTATAAATAGAACAATCGCAAAGTGGTGTAATTTGAATATTTCATTATTAACCGGCAATAATCATTAGCCTCTTAATCGTCATCTGGCATAGACCATGTACCATGATTCGTCCTTTGCTCTGTTTGCACCTTTCAACTAGACGATGCCGTATTTCAAAAGGCTCGTTGACCGCATTTGAGCATGGAAATCGTATCTGAAGAAGGCGCTATTATCGTCAGAGAATCACATCAAGGAATAAGGCGCTCTTACCATTGGCATTTTCACCTTCTCCTGAGTTATGTACATTTTCAGCATCATCTGGAAGCATATATTCCATTATCACAAAGAGGTAAAGCACTTCGGAGGCAAACCGAAAGCAGTAATATAGCAAAAAGCCTTTCTAACACGGCTCGGGGATTAATTTTGGCCTCATTACAAAAGAGCATAAATACCATAAGGTAATAAGCAGCGATTATTTATTTTGCACTAACTGGCCTACCATTCTACGCATTGGCGGTCTGTCAGATTAACACAGAATGCGAGCGAGTTTCTCAGATTAAATCAGATGACGACCAAGTCTATCAAATTAAATATAACCCATACTGCACTTGTTTTAGATACTTTTGAACATATTTTATGCGAGCTAATATGATTTTATGATGATTATCTTTCACAAACATGTTTTGATGCCTAATTATGCTTCTGAATGTATCGTTTTGCTATCATAATTATTTAAATCCAGTTAACTTTAGATATTGCAGTATAGCTCCCATCTTGTAGGACTAGACTGATAATTACAGCATCTACAGAGAAGCGCATTATTTAGTATGGTTCTGCTGATGTGGGCTTGATCTTCAGAGACATATGGGGATTAATCAGTACTGGCACGCCGGTGGTACAGTGCTCATGTCTTCATCACCCCAGGCTTTCGCTGAATCAGTCCTGTGGCGCTTATAATAATCTGACCAAAACGTTTTACGGATTTTAGCCCTGAAGTCCCCCGAAGCGCTGACCATGAAGCGCCTTATAAATGCAGCTATTGTGTGTTTATTGTGAAACCCTCTATGCCTACCCGTATTGGCACTGGAAGTGTGTATAATCACATTTCAATAATGTTGGATAGATAGATAGATAGATAGATAGATAGATAGATAGATAGATAGATAGATAGATAGATAGATGGATGGATATTTTGTTCTTCATATGTGCACTATTGGCTTTCAAAGAAAATGTAAGTGTTTTTTTTTTCGGTAAAGGCACAGCAATTACTCTATGGAAGCTCAGATGAGACACAGGCTGCAGTGTGCCTGTGTACAGGCTTCATGTCCGTGCGGGGCGGACGGGGCGCCTTTTGCTGCCATGTATCTGCGGCTATATAGAAAGGGACCGGCCGGCTGCTACCATCCTCTGCCTTTCCACGGGGTGAGATGCGCTGCTGCGCTGCGGCCGAGCGTCGCGATTAACGTGTAACGCGGCAAAGCGGACGCGGCTGAATCACGGAACCGGGTCAAGCCCGCGCCAGCCATGTCCGGCTGTGCCTCTATCGCCGAATTAAATGATAAAAAAATAAAAGATTTGTGCCAAAGTGTGCTGTGTGCGAGCAGCCCTCCCCCTCCGCCTGAGCAACAGCACCAGCGGAGAGAGCATCAATCTGATGCTGTCCACCGTTTCCAGGCTCAAAATCCCCCTCCGGAAGCATCCAAAAGCTGCTAATTAGAACAGCTAGGGAAAAAGATCGGGCGAAAAAGAAAAGGGAGCTTTAAAGCACGGAAGGAGCGGAAAACGCGAAGGAAGGACAGGCGCTCCGTGGTTTCGCATCAGGAAATGCTGGTACAGATGGCATTTTGCTTTCGGTACTGCAGGAGCGGCTGGGATTAGTGCGCTTGTACCGGGGATGGGGAGCTGATGCATGGGTGGGTGATGCATGAGGGGCTGATGCATGGGTGGGTGATGCATGGGGGGCTGATGCATGGGGAGCTGATGCATGGGTGGGTGATGCATGGGGGGCTGATGCATGGAGGAATTTCAGCCATCAGCACCACGGGCGACAGGAGAGCTCCCTGCCTCTCTATTTAATGTCTATCACGGCGAACTGCGAGTCGCTTTTCTTTTTATAGTGTGATCATTTCGTGCTAAAATGATTGCAGACGGATTCGCCTGCCTTGTTTGAGGGCTGATTCATCCCTCCTTCTCCTTGCAGGAACGATTCCTGGGGATCCTGGTCCGCCAAAGGATGTAAAACCGTGCTTACCGATGCATCCCATACAAAATGCTTATGTGATCGCGTATCTACCTTCGCCATTTTGGCTCAGCAACCAAGAGAAATAGTAAGTGTGCCTATTATTATTATTATTATTATTATTATTATTATTATTATTATTATTATTATTATTATTTGTATTATTATTTGTATTGTGCTATCGTGTCGCGGGTGATGTTTGCGCGGCATGAGGTGTGTTGACCAGCACGATTCGTTTGATAATATTTATTCGATTTATGTGTTAATTTGGCTGCAGGTGCGAGTTCTTTTGATGATCGGCGTGTGTGTTCCTGATTTGGGCGTAATTGTTTGGATACGTGTGTGTTTGATGTCTGTATGTGTGTGTGTGTGTGTGTGTGCGAGCGCGCGGGTGTGTGTGTATGTGTGTGTGTGTGTAGCTCTCTCACTGCCCCCATCCCTTTTTTTCTCCACCGACTCGAGTATGACACACATATGATTTAATTACCGGGGGTCGTCCGTGTGTGTGTGTGTGTGTGTGTACTGTGCGCGCGCGCGCATGTGTGTGTGCCCTGTGTGTGTGTGCTGTGCGCGTGTGTGTGTGTGTGTGCGTGCGTGTGTATGTGTGTGCGTGCTGTGCGTGTGTGTGTGTGTGGGTCGGATACGCGCACATCCTGTGCGGGACAGGAGACGCCGTGTACTGTACGGGCGGAAAGGCCGCGCCGCGCATCAGGAAGGCGAGTCGGGGACGCGGGCAGCGCGTCGCTCGCTTTTGGGGGTCCGGTTTCTCTCGCCAGCATGGCATCACAGTCCATTCACTGGGATTTAATCCCATTTAATGCGCCATCTTTAATATTTACATCGAAGAAGGCAGAAGCATTATCAATTCCGTGCAGTTAACAGTCCCTCTCCCGGATTTATGTAAAACCCTTATCATTAAAATTCAGTTGAAAACTCTGCGATGTGTCATTTTGTGGGGTGCTTTGCCGTGTGCCTGGGTGCACAGTGGACCGGCTTTCAGTTAGCAGAAGCTATTCTCACTGTTGATTCTGGGATCAGTTTTGAGTAAAAGCTTTGTGGATGGAATTACAGTCACCCTTAACGCTAAGCGCTGTAATAACGTACACTAAACAGAGATTAGACTTGCTCGCTGGCGCAATTACGCCAAACGCGATTTTAAAGTCACTTCCACTAGTGCCTGAATTTGTAATAGAAGGGATAATGAACATATGTATTGTAATTATAGTAATTTTTATTTATGGCCATCTAGTACAGGACAACTTCTGCATTCTCTTGTTTTTCACCGGATGGAGTTTATCCAAAAACGTCTGTCCCTTTAATGACAGTTCTGACATGTTACTAATGGTTTGATATTCTGACATTGAAGAAACGCTTTTGTGAGACTGATTTAATATTCATGAGCAACTATTTAATATCGGGTTATATGATTACTGCCGAATTAACATCATAAGAAAGGGAGGCATTTTCTAGGCATTAGTCTTTTCTGAGTAAAGTAAGTTAACTGAAAAAAAAACCAGAAATATCCATTTGGAGATTAAACCTGCCCCAAAGCAGAAAGGTGTGCTGATAAACTGTAACATCATTCTTATTTTAAAAGCAATCCTGTTCTCTACCCAGAAAAGGCTCGCTGCCTTTTCCTTAAAAAAAAAAAACGTATTATTGTTGTTCTGTTTATTGTTATAATAAAAAACAAGACGTATGTTGCTTAGAGTAAAGTTTGGTTTCATTCAGTTTTATTTAGCATACTAACTTGGTAGTTAATGATTCTTAAAAATGAATGGCTGCTGAGTTTTGAGTGGTTCAGACCCATAATGGAGGAATTCCTGAAGCTCTGGATTTATTTGTGAGGGAGACCATGTGTTATGTGGTCATGTCATGCTGTCCCCTCACAGACTATGGAGTACTCAGGGGTGCCCTCGGTGACGCTGATTGTGGGCTGTGGGCTGTCCTGCCTGGCCTTGATCACACTGGCTGTCGTTTATGCCGTGTTATGGAGGTGAGTCGTCCGGACCAGCTCCTCAGTGTGCTGAAGTTAACTGAAATATGGTGTTTGAATTAATTACATTTACATTAATCTGTTGCTGAAAGTAAAGGTCATTTTCAGTACCTTCACTTCTAACTGATGCTGCTGATGTGCGTGTGTGACACATTGTCCTTGTTTTCCATTTTTTTCTCAAAGATACATTAGATCAGAAAGATCCATCATCTTAATCAACTTCTGCCTGTCCATCGTCTGCTCCAACATCCTGATCCTGGTGGGCCAGACTCAGACCCACAACACGGTACCACTCCTCCTCACTTCCTGCATGCTTTCCTGCTGTTTTGTACTGGAAGGTAGATAAACGCAAGACATGAACATTTCACTCTCCACTTTGGACACGGAGCACGTCA
The DNA here is from genome assembly GCA_026780765.1 of Petrocephalus schoutedeni. NCBI lineage: Eukaryota > Metazoa > Chordata > Actinopteri > Osteoglossiformes > Mormyridae > Petrocephalus > Petrocephalus schoutedeni. The sequence goes on from JAODKL010000062.1 coordinate 1,786,537, forward strand.
GAATGTGCTGAGGTTGGGTCCCCTGGCCTCACAGACTCCCTCTGAAATACACTCTTTAAATCATTCATATTTATGCTTAGCATCTTCAGAATCAGAAAGATCTTTATTGGCCAAGTATGTTAAACATACAAGGAATTTGTCTTTGTGCCCATGTCCCGATATAACATATAACATTAAAGAACAGTTTTACCCTACACTACCTAGCGCCAGTAGGGAGCAGCTCGGGGTGGGGTAATAAATGACGTAATAAATAAACGGTGAGCGTAAGTAGGCTGAAGTGATGCCCGGAAGAGGTACAGGATCCCGGCTGACTGAAGTGCAAAGTGTCTGCTGTCAGCAGAGCGATTTCTCTCGGTGAGGGACACTGCTGTGTTAGGGAGACCGTCCCTGTATCTGGCGGCTTTGGCTCTGATGGCTCGGGGTCTTTAGACGGCAAAAGGTCCTTCTTCAGGTTCTCAGCACCATGTTCTCAGTCCACATTATGCGTCTCTATGCAAATCCTCCGGATGTGTTCACACTCGCGTCGTTAACCAGGCCGTCACAGTTAAACACCGTTCAGTCAATCAACCCGGAGCTCACAGAGCTCATTATGCTGACGGGTGACTGAGCACAGCTGCAGCCGAAGGCCAGAGATCCGCAGGCTGCGTTTGTCTAATTTCTCTGTGGCTTCGACCGCCAGCATCCTCAGCCCTCTGTGGCCCACCCCTGGAACCTGATCACTGGCCTCAATAATCAATAACCGAGCCAGGCTTGACAAAGAGAGTGGCTTCATTTGAAAGATGTCTTTATACCATTGCTATGAAAGTAAAAATTGAAAGGCCGCCCTTTCCGGAATGCGGGAAGCTTTGCAGAGATTCATTAACGTCCAGGCGGCTGGGCTGGGGTCGAGGTACAATATCCAGTGCAATAGGCACCCTGTTCACTGTCTGATTGTGGCAGGTCCTGGAAGAGGAGCCCATGCCAGTCATGTGGCACGCTCACTTCACACCCCCTCCCTGCCTGCTATTCTTGGCATGTGCTCTTAAATGTTATTCTTGCATGCAATAATGGTGCGTGGCCCTAGGGGGCGTCGTGCCACCCACCGTGTTCAGTATGTCTCTTTCTCTCACTTTTTGAAGGCAGAGAGCGTAAATAACCTTCTTCCGGGCAGAACTCTGTCCCTATCTCCCGCCCGCCCCCACCCGCGCCACATTCAGACCTTCCAGTGTGCAGTGGGCCCTTCCCGGCCCTTGGAGGCCATCGCTGTTTGTTATTCACCGGGCGCTCTCTGCAGCTCATCGATGATTGGGAAACACGCATGGGGTTTGGTGGGCTTGGGGGTTCCGCACACCTCACAATGACAAATCTTCTCTCCTCTACGTACAACAATACAGAGGGAAACAAAATAACATTCGTTCTGGACTCAGGGTGCAATATTCTTAACAGTGTCAGACAGTACAGGGCTAAATACAGAGGTTGGTCGATCATTTAAATAGTGTGAAAAATCCTGTATAATTACCAATAATTTGAGGAGCGACAGAGGGAAGAGTACTGTGTATCGTAACGTAGCATAATATAATACAATGTTGCGTAACATAACGCAACATAGGGCAACATAACGTAACATAGCGTAATATAACAATAACATAACGTCACATAATGTAGCATAACATAGTGTAACATGAGGTAACATAACATAATTATGACGTCGTGGTTACCTAAGTGACACCTCAAACCCATTAAATCCCGGATCATACAGTATGTGTCATTTTCGTTTCTTATGATATTTCTCAGTGGGTCCGAAAAGCTGTTATAGCTGACAAATAAAAAAAATCTGTGGTCAGTGGCAAGGAGAGAGTGCCCCGCAGAAAAACATGCGTTCAGACAGAATAATGACCGTGCCGAGTGAGCCAGGAAAAGTGTCGGCATCAGGGCGGTTATTACCGCAGCCAGGCTGACAGCTAACCGAAGGTCTGCTTCCTACCTGGAAGCAGGGCTTGTTTTCCAGCTGCCACTGTCTTTCCAGAGGTCGTTAGGGAAAAATGCTGTGTTGTTTCCTTATTTATGGCAGCAGTAGCTATAAATGTTTCATTACGTTTCCAAACGAACTTAGTGGGGCCCGCCTCCCGTTAGCTGCGGCCCAGGAAGCCTTTGGCATGATTTGATTGTCTCTGAATGGAGACAGAGCCATTAATCACAATCTCTCAGTTTCTTCGCCCACTGAGGACAGGGGGGTGTGGGGGAGGGGTGGTTGGCGTGGGCTGTCCTCTTTACAGGCTTATGGTTAGCCGCGCCACTTTGCTAAGCGGTTATGGGGTGGGGGGGCTTTCTGTAAAAACCATGGCGCACGCTTCCCTATGGATTTCGATTTACTTTCTCTCTGTTGACAGTGACCTGGACAGAAGTAAGTGTTTCTGCTGTATTTTTCCCCCAATTTAAATCCAGTAAATCGCGACACCGTCGCTGAATATCGCAGCTCCCCAAGCTGGGCAGCCTTTCCATCTGGTGACGAGGGTCACCACGGGCTGTTTTCTCAAATTTCACAGAAAGTTGCGAGGCTTCTAGGCGGCTTTCTTCCAGCAGAGAGGAGACTGTGGCCTGGGTCCACCCAGAATCGATCAGGCTGCACTGTGCTCCTAAGGAGTCTTTTCCTATTAAGCCTTTTACATTAGCGATGTGGCTGTCCCAGGAAACCTTCCTGACCAAAACCCGCAGTTTGATTCATGCTGGCGTCATCAGTGATGCTGGCTTTGTCTTGTTCTCGTTAAAACTGGCAATAGCTGGAAACAGACGTAGCTTTAAATTGTAATCCAATATAGCTTCAGAACTGATTACCAAACTGGGGAAAGTATGTGTTTTGGATGCTGCATTGTGGGTTCTCATGTTCATTGAAACCATGCACTAAGTGATCTCATGTGATCCATGTTCCAACAAAGCCACTACTTTCCCGTAGCAACGGCAGTAGGCTGAACTCTGAGATACATCCTTGACTTTAGCTGCTAACAATAGCGCCGCGGGCAAATTGGCACCTTCTGATATTCATTTACATCCCAGGTTCATATCTGTGAAAAGAAAATTCTGCAATTATATATTGTTACATTTATCATGGCATTCCTGAAAGTGTTATTCAAGCATTCTGCGTTTTTTAAAATCAAAGTGAAACTTGCCATGTGGTACACCTACTGAGAGAGGATGGGGATTAGTGCTCCTCCCGATGAAGTAGTGATTATGCTTTTAGGGGCGATTTTAGGATTGTCTAGGGTCGGAAGCATATGAGGGGCCAACCTTATCATTAGCCAAGGATATGTTTTGATTCAATGAGTGACAGGAGAGGTGGCACTCCGGGGGCCAATCAGCTTTCAGCTGGGCCCAGTGCCCCAGTGGCCCCTCCTTGTGTATGCCCCTGCTGAGTGTATAGAATAACATATGCACTGCATGGCTAGCTAAACTGAGAGCGGACACGTCACCTTGTCACAAGAAAGCCTCTTTCCATCGGTCTGAAGAAAGGCCCTGCAAAGGATCACTCGATGTGAAAGTACGACAAAGGACTGGAGCTGAGAAAAGCCCAGAGCCTGCGGCCAGGCCTGGTGTTAAGCTGATCAGAAGGCCTGTCAGTGTCTGTCAAGCTCTCTGTCACCCCACTACTGTGGTACGGCTGCGTCGTGGGGGTGTGTCACCACATAACGCCCTCCATGTAAGGCATACGATTAACTGCCTTTGGGAAATGGCTACATACTGAGTGCAAGCAGTAAAGGTGCAGTTTTGCTTCGTGTTGGCTAGTGAGCCTTTAATAACACTGAGGCCACCGTCACCTTGGCGTGTAGCTGAGCGGCTTGGGACTATGCCTGCGGTGCCCATTCACATCCCACTGGGGCCCTGAGAGAGGGGCTCCACCATCATCAACATGAAGGTGTCACGACGAAATCTGACGACCCCTTCAAACATCTCGCCGAAATGTAGATGGGAGGCATTAACGCGATGTTATTTTTAAGGGGATGTTTGTACACAAACCGTGGAGTGCAGAGCCCCGCTCCTTTGTTCGGTTTTTCGCTTGTAGACCTTCAGCGTTCACGCCGCCAGCCGGCACCCGCACCGTGCCGCTGAGACGTCGCTCAGACTCCCTCCACAAAGCTTGTGACGCTCGTGATGTATGAAGGTGCCCCGGCTATTTATTGTATAACAAGGTTTACAGACTCACCGTGGCCCAGTTTGGTGACACTGCTCCTATGTAGGGAGGAGGTGCTGGGCCAGCTTCTACGAGGAGAGACCGGAACAATCCAAGGGGTTTCTTCCTCACCAGACCGCCTCGCTTGGCGCTAGGCAGCCTCCGAGCAGCGTCTCGCTCAGCCTTCTGGCCACACCGGAACACGCCATGTGTTTGGTTCAATGTCACCATATTCGCTGCCGCGGTTCTTGCTTCCATGGCACCCAGCTGAGGCGTTCAGTGCATTTTATTATTAGATTCCCTGCTGTAATAATTTGGGGTTCGAGTTCTAGTAGCCCCAGGGGCCAGTCGAGGACTTTTGGGGGGCTTATGAGGGGCCGTAATTCATACTGGGGGGGGGCAGCCTTATCATTAGCCAGTGATATGCTTTGAATCAGTGACTGACATAGAAGGGGGTACTCCAGGGGCCAGTCAGCTTTCAGGTGGGCTGAATGCCACTGTGGCTCCGCCCCTAGATAGTACACATCATTCTTCAGCATTGCCGTTGCTGAGATTTGCACCCGCAGGCTTACCATGCATCGCACCTCCCATCCTGTAGGGGTCAGCACACATCTTTATAAAGTCGGGGCTCCACATCAGATTTTGATGGCCCCCTCCTTATTGCAAAGGTGTCCTTCAGGGTGGCCGTGATGGAGATCTGAGACCACCACTGATAAATGATGAGCTATGGGGAATAACCCAAACCCAGTGGTGGTCCTGGATTCTGGGAATGATGCAGTAGATGAGCAGTGTGATGGCATCACACCTTAATGTGTTCGTTGGTTTGAAGGCGACCTATGGATTCTGTGTGAGGCTTTGTTCATGAATCCAGACTCAGCCAATCAGAATTACCTGCAGGCTGACTGTTGCATCTTTCAGTACACCAATCAGAACTTGCATCATCATGCTCATGTTCTGGGAATGTGCAGAACATTTGGGTAAAGTGCAGTTTCGGAACATTTCAGAATGCTCCTGGGGGTGCCCCCTGGGTGATCGAAGGACAGAAAATCATTTACATTTAAATTTATGACACCCTTATCCAGAGTGACTTACATTACCCAATTACAGGGAATTACAATCTCCCTGGAACAACTTGGGGTTAAGGGTCTTGCTCAGGGACCCACTGGCGGTAGACGGATAAACTTGGTCCATAACCGGAGCCTCATGCCACTAGGCCACCACCATCCCCCACAATCATACGTGTATCTCAGCGTGCCAGGGTGGGTTGGGGGGGCAAATCTGCTTTCATGTCACGCTTTAAAGCGCAGGGTACGGATGTAGCCACCATGACTGGCCAAGATCGCGTCGAGTCTGCTGGGGGGGCCTTTCCCTGGCAAGAGGCTCTCCTAGATACAGCACCCCAAGCAGTCCACTCTTTGGACTGATAAGACCAATTAGCGCCAACTCCCACATTAATTGACTGATGTCTAAGTTGAAGGGGGGATCGGGGGTTATTCTTTAACTGTAACAGAGTCCTCAGGGGCGGGTAAATGTTAGAGGTCTATTAAAGAATGAGCTCCCCTCTGCCGACACTCGTTTGAATTCATAAATCCTGGATGAATCTCGACCTTAAAAAGAAAGAGGAACCCACTTGTGCCTTGTGAACTTCTGAATCATTTCTAATTTCAACAGAAATTCAATCCTTGAAAAAATGTGCTAATTTCTTCCTGCTTACTAGCGGTGGCATCCTACGTTTATAAATGCCAGCTGCTTTTGAGTGGCTGTGCTCCCTTAATGTAGCAGTAACTTCAGTGTCGGGTTGGAGGTCGGGTTTCAGCTTGGCTCTGGGATTCATCGGAAACAGACGTTTCTCTGCTGATTGGAGACTGGGGGGGTGGGGTGGGCACTAATGTTCCCCGACATCAGAAAGCCTTGAATGTTTACCTAGCATTCCCTGCTGCATGCCATTCCCCTGCGTTCCAGAAAAACATCCCAAACCAGCTGTCCAGGCACAGGACCAGGCACAAGGGCTGCGACCGTGTCACGAAATGAAATGGCATCAAAGTCTGAACTCACCGAGCCTGCATTGTGGACATTGTAACCGGGCGGGACGGAAAGCACTCGTGACGATGTCACATGATTCATCTTACTGCTGCCATTGGTCAGAAGGATAGAGATGCTGATCACAGATAAACATGTATAGCACTAATGAGTATATACTAAGTTACTGAAACAGGAAATCAATATACAGTCATACCCCACCTTACGTCATTAATTCCGAGAGCCCCATTGTAAGCCGAATTTTGACGTAACCTGAAAATAATGCCTTAATGCCCGAGAAGGACTAAAAAGATATTTCCATTGACGTAAATGCACCTTTAATTCATTATAAAAGTCAGTGCTCACTTTGAAGTCTTAAAAGTCAATGTTCACCTAGTATTCAGAAAAACAAAATAGAGATTACTGTAATAAAAGTGACTATATAAAATATTTCGTATTGTGTTTCATCAAAATAAATGACGTAATTTACGTAACTTTCATCAAGCCTCTCCAGTCTTCTGCTATCGTGTATATCAACGTAAATGGACCGTGTTAATTTAAGTAACTTCTGTTCATTATTTACGTCATCTAATTTTTACAAGCAGAAATGAAATTAATTGAGTCTGAAGAACTTTTAGAAAAAGTCGTAATTATTTTCGTCCTCCATTTTGCTTTTTTAAAGTTATATGTATGTCGCCGAGTGACATAAAGCTGCAAAATATTCCGTGCGAAATTAATGACTACAGACAAGCGACATAAAAAGTCGAGTTTGACATATGCCGAAACGACGTATACTGGGGTACTACCATACATGTACAGTATGTGTCATTATTCATCACTGGAATGAATTGCCTTTTTGTGGTTTACTTGACTAGACATGTGCCGTTGCTGTCTATTAGGTGAATAAGAGGTTAAAGTTTTGTTCACGATTCAGACTCGTGAATTCAAAAGTGCTGCATCATTCCGTACGTCACAACAAATGGCATGTTGCCTCGGCACAGACATCTCCCAGCCCGTTCCTCCTCAGGAACGCCAGCCATTTTGAATTGCCGTGCCTCTTTGGTCCCCTCTGAGGGCCCCCACCGCCCAGAATGGGCTCTTCATTTGCAGCCCCGTTATCAAGCACGAATCAGACCCCCCCTCTCTCCCCCATCAGCACTGCCGCTGCCTCATGTGGTCCCAAGCTCAGCTCCTCCGTTTCCATGGATACAGATCTCCTAGCAATTTGCCTATCAAAAGGGCAGCTTGCGCTGTGTTTTATAGGAGGCTTGGGCCCTTCACTGCTCTGTGTGAGCGGCCTCAGTTTGGGGGATTTCGGCGAGCACTGGGGGAGAGATGGGGGCTGGGGGGTGGGGGGGGTCACCTTATAGCGGGCTGGGCCAACAACAGTGCTCCTACTTCCTGTTAACAGTTAAGCAGCTATGCTAATATATCTGCTAATACGATTCCGACTCTCACTATACCCAGATAGGGTGACTCTCTTGTGCAGAGATGCTGTTACTGGCAGTGGTGCACTGATGTGGAAATTTTGGCCGATAAAGATAATCAATATATATTTTGGCTGACGTTACCGACACTGATAAGCGATACTGGCAGGGCAGACTGAAGCTCGCATCTAAGTGCTGGATGAGCCTACAAAAGCCTCGCCCTCCACTATGGTAAATGGCTAATTGTCCAGTGCAGTCACCTCCATGACTTCAGTCCCTATCTCTTTAGCTCTGCTGCAGCAAACTAAAATCTAGATATCGGCCTAGACTGACCTATGACTATGCCCTGATTTTTAACAAATATCGGCCGATACCAGTATGTCAACCAATATATTGTACATCTCTAATCTCTAGTTGTACAGGGCATAGAGACCCCTGAGTTATGTGTAGTTGTGTATGCGTCGCTGTGTCCCTGATATGCTTTTAGTGTAAGTCTTCAGCTCAACGTTTAATTAAACCCAATCAGTCTGTAAAATGAATGAGCTTCAGTCTTTCCGATCTTGGAGAAAAGACACAATTTACTATTTTACATGACACGCTCACTGTTTCCCAAAGGTGTATGCTCAGGTAAATAATGATTTTCCTAGAATACGCTGGGCAGTTAACAGCGCTCTCAGAAAGGGTCTTCTGTTTGTAGGAAAGGTAAACATGTCACCTGTGTTTTATATCCATGAAAAGGCCCCAGCCCTAATTCAGGCATATTTTTTGCTTAAAAAAATCAAAACTCCTTCTCTGCAGAGCTGTTTTTAACCTTGAGTTGTTCTCCCTGTCAGACCAGCCTGCTGTTTCCTGAATTAGTGCTATGGTGGGCTTGGCGTCATTTTCTTACTATGAACTTATTTTCAAACCCAGCCTAAAGGTGATCTCTTTTAAAAGAGATCAAACAGAATTAATCATGGCACAGACTAATGCAGATACAGACAGCTGGGCTCTGAGGAAAAGAGAGAGTAGTAACTTTATGACTCACTTATGAATATATCAAAGGAAATTGTTTGTGTATTGTTCTGTAATGGAGCTTTGTTTGTGCCTTGAAGTCATGCTGATGCGTGTGTCCTGGAAGGCGTGCTGACACAGCACACGTTCATACATCATACATCTGTGCTTTGCATGTCCCTATTGGTCTGCAGCACTCGGAGCATCAGCATGTCAAAAACCCCGGGAAGCATCCCTGTGCATTTGCCTGGAAGAAGAGCAATACCCTGCAATTTTCATGAGCCAGCAATGGGAAATCATCTCTCAGGAGCAGAGTACTGTAGCCTCATCACTCAGGAGCAGAGTATTGCAGAGTCATCTCTCAGAAGCAGAGTATTGCAGAGTCATCTCTCAGAAGCAGAGTATTGCAGAGTCATCTCTCAGAAGCAGTGTACTGTAGCCTCACTTCTCAGGAGCAGAGTACTGCAGAGTTATCTCTCAGTAGCAGTGTACTGTAGCCTCACTTCTCAGGAGCAGAGTACTGCAGAGTTATCTCTCAGTAGCAGAATACTGTAGCCTCACTTCTCAGGAGCAGAGTACTGCAGAGTTATCTCTCAGTAGCAGAATACTGTAGCCTCACTTCTCAGGAGCAGAGTACTGCAGAGTTATCTCTCAGTAGCAGAATACTGTAGCCTCACTTCTC
>JAODKL010000062.1:1800591-1813265 GCA_026780765.1 Petrocephalus schoutedeni
TGACACAGTAGCATTGTGAGTGACACAGCAGCACCATTTGTGACACAGTAGCACTGTGAGTGACACAGCAGCACTGTTTGTGACACAGCGGCATTGTGAGTGACACAGCAGCACCATTTGTGACACAGTAGCACTGTGAGTGACACAGCAGCACTGTTTGTGACACAGCAGCACTGTGAGTGACACAGCAGCACTGTTTGTGACACAGTAGCATTGTGAGTGACACAGCAGCACCGTTTGTGACACAGTAGCACTGTGAGTGACACAGCAGCACTGTGAGTGACACAGTAGCATTGTGAGTGACACAGTAGCACTGTGAGTGACAAAGCAGCCTGTGAGTGACACAGTAGCATTGTGAGTGACACAACAGCACCATTTGTGACACAGTAGCACTGTGAGTGGCACAGTAGCACTGTGAGTGACACAGCAGCACTGTTTGTGACACAGTAGCACTGTGAGTGACACAGTAGCACTGTAAGTGAGACAGCAGCACTGTGAGTGACACAGTAGCACTGTGAGTGACACAGCAGCACTATTTGTGACACAGCAGTACCGTGAGTGATACAGCAGCACCGTTCGTGACACCGTACCTCTGATAGTGACATTGTACCTCCGATAGTGACACCGTACCTCCGATAGTGACACTGTACCTCCAATAGTGACACTGTACTTCTGATAGTGATGCAGCAGCACTGTCTGTGGTTGAGCAGTCCATTACCTTCACGCTCGCTGTTGGTCCTTACGAGCCTGCTGTTTCTGCCTGCTTCTCTCCTCTCATCCAGCTGCTGGCTGTCTCTTGAAGGAGGGCTTCTCTATGCGTTTGTCGGACCTGCAGCAGCTGTGGTTCTGGTAAGTCCGATCCCTGCATCTCTGGGTCATCTTGACCTACCGCCCCTCTGTTTGCTCTGCCAGAGCAGGAGGATGTGAGGGAGAATCTGACATCTCGGCAGAGGATCCGACTCTCCCTGACACTTTAATAATATCTCCCTTTCGCTAAGGGTCTTGACAGAACACAAGCAAAATGCAGCTGGGGTGGGTATGTAAATATCCGAATGGCTGCCAACACGGAAGCTCACAAGTGAAAAGTTGCTTTATATACCTTATGAAAGCATTGTTCAGTTACTGTTTATGACATCATGTCATTTAAAAAGTATAAAAATATGCTGGTGCGGGATGGCTAAATGAGTGGTGAAAACTAAACTAGCATCTACCTCTGATTTAGCAGAAGCTTCTACTTCACAAGTAGATCAAATGGCCAGGCGCCGCTTGCAGTTCACAGTCTTCGGCTGTGCATGTGGACTGCAGCGCTCCGCTCTCTGCGCTGTGCCGCAGAGGCTCTGCACAGGCCCTGTCCGGCGTAAACAGCCCCTCAGCAGCTAAATTACAAAGCTCCATTCTCGCCTGAGCAGTTTTCAATCAAACTGGCTGCTCTGGCTTTAAAAAAAAGCGTCGCCCTCCGGTTACAAGAGCGGTTGGAGAGCGGGGCGTATTTGGCGGTGAGGAGGAGCACTCGCTTGCCGTGGGTGATCCCTGTGTCAGGGAGGTTCCCAGGAACCCCATGCAGGCAGGATAGCCGAGTTATTTTTATAGCGCGGCGTCCTCAGCGTGGGGCTGCCTGTTAATGAGTAGCATTTTCATTAAGAAGGCTTTAAATAATGGTTGTGGTTCTGAGGATAATTTGGATGCGGTATTTCAGTCACCTACTCTATCAGTTGCCGATATTTTGGAAGATTGACGTGGTGAAGGGCATCTTTCTAATATGGAAGCTATATCACCCAGAGCTGGCCCGGTCACATGCCCCTGGTCACCTGACCATCCGTAGGGAGCTGGAGTCAGTTTGCCTCAGAAAGCAAAGATGGCTCCTCTGTGAACTCAGCGCCATTCTGCTGCCCTCCGTCCTACAGTAATCAGAGGAGGTCCTTCTGATGGCTTATCTGAACCTGTCAGCTAGGAGCTCGGTGCTCGTGCGAAAGCGCAGTCGGCACTCGTGCGAAAGCGCGTCTTCTGCTGGACTACGAGTGATATGCGCTTCACGTTCAGTAGCAAATGAATCCTATTGAAGGCTTATCCAGCTAAAGTTTTTATGACAGAATCCTGTGAAGGTCTGCTAGATTGTTATAAGGAAACAAACTCCTTTAATTAGTATAGTCTCATGTGAGGGGTAGAGTGCCAGAAGTCCTGTAATAACCTGGTAATTGTCTCTGGGGCTGAATGCTTCAGGGACAGCCTGACCTGAAACAGGCCGACCTCGCACGCTGAAATGTCACCGGCACCCCCTGGGAGTGACACGCTGTGATCACAGAGAGAGCAGCCAGACTAGATGTTTTTCGGTGCTGTCGCCGGGCCGATCCTGGATCCAGACGACAGGCGACCACCGAGCACTTTGCGGATCGCGGCCAGGGAGCCGGGGGGTCGGACATCTCCCGGTGTTCCTGTAATTCCCAGACCGCGTTAAGCAATCGCGACACATAGAGGGATGTAAAAAGGACATGAAGGACACGCAGATCCGAGGGGAGGGAGGAGAGCGTGAGATGCAGAGACATCCATCATGCGAGTGAGCGCGTGAGCAATGTTTGTGTTCCTCCAGCAGGGAACATTTCCCAGGTATATGAAATTGCAAACGTTATGAAAGCATGTTTATAAAGTCTGCAACTCCTGTCCGCTTCAGGTCAACATGGTAATTGGCATCCTGGTGTTCAACAAGCTGGTTTCCAGGGACGGCATCTTGGATAAGAAGCTGAAACACAGAGCAGGGTAAATGGGCTCAGCCGCCCAGTCACATGCACACACAGCAAAGCGGCACTGCCGTAGGAGGAGGACTGCAGGGACGGTGACCCCCCCCCCTGGTAAAGTCCCACCATGATGGGAATACTTAACAGCCTCTTATTGAATCTGTGGGCTAATGTGCATCATCTGATCTTGGAGTTAAAGCAGCAGTGGAGGCAGTAATGCCCTTCGCCATTGTCTCTGCCTTAGCTCGGGTCTCGGCCCTCACTAGTGCCTCCACCCTCGCCAGTGTCTCCACCCTAGCTAGGGTCTCGGCCCTCACGAGTGCCTCCAGCCTCTCCAGTGTCTCCGCCCTAACTAGGGTCTCGGCCCTCACTAGTGCCTCCACCCTTGCCAGTGTCTCGGCCCTCACCAGTGTCTCTGCCCTACCTAGTGTCTCCACCCTCACCAGTGTCTCCGCCCTAGCTAGTGTCTCCACCCTCACCAGTGTCTCGGCCCTCGCCAGTGTCTCTGCCATACCTAGTGTCTCCACCCTCACCAGTGTCTCCGCCCTAGCTAGGGTCTCGGCCCTAACTAGTGTCTCCACCCTGAACAGTGTCTCCACCCTAGCTAGGGTCTCGGCCCTCGCCAGTGTCTCTGCCCTAGGTAGGGTCTCGGCCCTAACTAGTGCCTCCACCCTCACCAGTGTCTCTGCCCTACCTAGTGTCTCCACCCTCACCAGTGTCTCCACTCTAGCCAGTGTCTACGCCCTTGCTGAGGTCTCCGCTCTCCTCTGCAGGCAGATGAGTGAGCCCCACACGGGGCTGACGCTGAAATGTGCTAAGTGCGGCGTGGTGTCTACCACAGCTCTGTCAGCGACCACAGCGAGCAACGCCATGTGAGTAACACACTATCCCAGCATCCGGACTGGGGTAACTGTGACCTCGCCCCACTCAGCAAGTCACTTTGGGGACTGAGTGATGCTAAAGAGCAGCGTAGCCTGTAATGGGTCTGAAAGGTGACCTGTACATGCCCCTGGGGACCTGGGGACAAGCACAGCCCGCCTTCCCCTCCAACTCCCTGACTGCACCTCCTAGGGCCTCCCTGTGGAGCTCCTGCGTGGTCCTCCCCCTGCTGGCCCTGACCTGGATGTCGGCCGTCCTTGCCATGACGGACAAGCGTTCCACACTTTTCCAGATCCTCTTTGCCGTCTTTGACTCGCTGCAGGGCTTCGTCATCGTGATGGTCCACTGCATCCTGCGCAGAGAGGTGCTAATCTAACAGCACGCACTTTCCCCCGGCCCGAGCCGGTGGCCTTTACGCCTTAATCAAGCGGGCTCTCAGGTCACATCACGCCCGAGGTGGAGAGTCCACCTGCTGGGGACGCTTAAGCACACGGTCGCTGGGCCGGAGGAATGCGAGACATTGCAGGGACGTCTCTAAACGAGCGTCCTTGCCGCACTGGGCAGCTCCATTCAAAGTTTCCTGCTTCAGTCGCCCCTCTCCCCTCTCCCAGGTTCAGGACGCTTTTAGATGTCGACTCAGAAACTGTCAGGATCCGATCGGCACAGACGCCTCCGGGACGTTCCCCAACGGACACGCACAGATCATGGTAACTGCCAGTCATCATTAATACTGTATAATAATACTTTATTGCTTTATTAATACTAATACTTTATTGCAGGTGCGAAATACCTGTTGTTTTAAATACTAAAAAAAGTATTGAACCTGCCGATTTGCTAATATGGAGAATAGCCACAACTTTTTCTGTATTGTTTTAACTTGTTTGTATGTCCGTCACGCGTAGAGCCGTGCTGGACCGTGTGACATTATGGGGTGTCATTAGGCTGTGACCGGTATTAATACTCTGTCACACTGCACGTGTCTGTGCCCGGCGAGTATCAGACACGCGCTATTGCTCTGGCTCTGCGGTGTGTGTGTGTCCATCTGCCATCTGCCGTCCCGCCGGTCCAGCGCTGCCAGGGCATTTGTTGGACCTGTCTGCTGGTTCCGTGTCGGGAGGGTGGCACGATGGTGTGGTGACAGTATCCCGTCACCTGCCTTTGCCGTCCGGGGCTGGATTCACTTCACCAGGGGCTCGAGGCTGACATGGCTAGGAGGCGGCAAAATTTGCCTGGCATGGCAAATTTTATGCGATTTAATATGTCTAAACTGCTCAACCTCGAGGGGCCTGATTTTGCCTGGACCCTGGGCTACAGACTGTGCATTAATCTGCCCCTGTTGCTGTCAAACATGGCCAAAGCACTGTGCACATTACCATTCCTGCGTAAAAAGAGCTTGTTCTAGCCACTTGTTTTGCCCGTTAAAAACCCTCAGTGTTAAGCGCGTGCTGACATCGATGTTGCCCTTTTGACAGACAGACTTTGAGAAAGATGTGGACATCGCCTGCCGTTCAGGTAAGGATCACATTTCTTATGCTAATCATTCTAAAAGCTGCAAAATGATCCGGTGAGTGAGTTTCGCAGTAAAACAGGTCGTAAACATTACACAGGAATCAGCACGGGCGTTACCGCAGACTGCATGCCTCTCTCTAGCCTTAGAGGAAATTAGCGATCCTGACAGATTAACTGTGCGTTACAATGCTTTATTTTTCTGCTTTTTACCACTTATTATTGTAGTCTATTGTTCAGCCGGCCAAACCGAGAATTAAAAAGAGGCTTGGGATCGTTAGCCGTGTCCTTACATCGGTTCGTCAAAATCCACTTGGCAGTTAATTGGCCGGGAAAGCCGTCGCCCATGGAGACGCGTCAGTGTCTTCTGGAGCTTCGGCACCCGCAGTGGCGACGCTGCGCATTGTTAGCGCTAACACACAGTGGGGGGCGCTGTCGAGGCAGAAACATGGCTGGCGTGGCGGCTTGGCCGCCAACCAGGTGCTGTTCAGCCCTGTCAGTGTCCTACTGGGCCCCCAATTGTGGAGGAGAAAACGGCGGAAGGATGTGCGGATGTCCAGGACGAGCCGCCCGAGTGCACAGGGAGCGGCGCATTAGCAAAGCAAAGCAGCGTGGGAAGGGGCCGCCCACCCGCCAGCCGCCGTGGGCCCTGAGCCGCCGCCGCCGCCGTTCTCCTTACAGCTGGAATGTTCCCGGGAGCTATGATTTCCGCGAATCTCCAGTTTCCCTGATTTGCAGCCTGCTTGCAATTAGCCACTTCAGAATCCATATCACGGGAGGTGGGTCCAGGGCTCCTGGTCTTCCAAAAAAGTCTTACAGTTGGCTTTCGACTGGCTGCGCCAGCCCACCGGCTTCTTAGCCGCGGTAACTAAGGAGACGCAGGGAAGCGGCTGGCCACGGTGCTGCGGTTTTGGATGGAAATCAGCCTCCTGCCCTGGTGCCTTTCCCATGAAGCAGATCCCAGCGTGATGCTAAAGTGCTCGCTTTCATTAATAAGCTGACACCCCCGGCATAGCCGGAGCCGCCCCGTGCTGTCGCCTTGAAGGTTATTTAAATGCAGATTGTAGGCAGGTGAATCATCAAACAGCCCTTTCAGGCTTTCTCTCAGCTGAGCATGGGCAATCATGCTTCTTTTCTGAGAATTTGAACCTTCAGCAACATTTTCCTTTATCGGGAAAAACAAAACAAGTTGGGTGGACTAACCTCTGCTGATGCCATTCAGTCTGTCATTAGCGGTAATTACTGCTCGAGGCTCTTAGCACCACACTTTTACCCAGTGGGGCGCAGAATAACGAGACGCTTGTCTGCTTTGGAGCAGAGGCCAGGTGAGACCTTTAGGAGTAGCAGAAGTGTTCTGCTGGGTTTCCTACCCTCAGGTGCATCTTCTCCAAAGGAATGGCTAAATTCTTTACCAAATTATCCAGGCCCGGAGTGATCGAGGTCATCTCCATCAGTCACCAGGGGAGCCACTCGACAGTCCTACTCAGTCAACACATGGCGAGTGCGAGATAGCCAGCTAAATCTAATCTGATCGAAGTCAAGGAAGAAATGAGAGAAGTACATTTAGCAAGACTTAACTTGGACTGAGCACGTTTTTACAAACTGAGCACTTGAACGCAGTGTTATACTAGCAGGGTTTGCACAAATTGCAGTGTGAGATTAGCAGGGTTTGTTCAAAGTGCAGCGTTAGATTACCCGGGTTTTTACAAACCATGGTGTTAGATTAAAAGGGTTTTTATGAAGTGTGGTATTTGTTTAGCAGGAATTTTACGAAATGCAGTGTTAGATTAACAGGATTTTTGCAAAGTGCAGTTTTAGATTAGCAGGGTTTTTACAAAGCGGAACAGTACATTAGTATGGTTTTTATTAAACGCAGTGTTAGAGCAGCAGGATTTTACAAAGCACAGTGTTATATTAGCAGGGTTTTACAATGTTAGATTAACAGGGTTTTTTACGAAGCGCAGTGTTAGATTACCATGGTTTTTTATGAAGGGCAGTGTCAGATTGGCAGGGGTTTTATGAAGTGCTGTGTTACAATAGAAGGGTTTTTACAAAACATTAGATTTTAGAAAACGTGTTAGATTAGCATGTTTTTTACAAAGGGCGATATTAGGGGGGTTTTCCACCGCACGAAGTTTGGTACTTTCGGTACTTCTTTCGTGTTGGTTTTCCACTGGCTGGTACCGGCGCCAAATGACATCATCAGTAACCACCCATTAATGACACCACCAGTTCGGTACTTCTTTTGCGTTGGTTTTCCACTGCCGCAAAAACTGTTACCAGCGCTGAATAAAAACAACGTGAGGCGGGGCATTTTGTACTGAATTCGACGATTCGGACGATGTTGGATATTAAATCTAACATCGCATGTTATGCACATGCAGTTTTTACATCACTAGTGAGTTACATTAAGATCATAGTTTTTCTTACTTTCGTTTTTATACAGACATTTTGGACGGCGCAGGACGTTAATGTTTTGCTAAAACATTTTTACTTTGGCATAGGGAAAAAGCTTAGCAAAGTTAGCTTGGCTAGCTTGGTTAACTTGGCTAACTTTGCCACTTTAATTATTATTCCTTGCATATATTATGTTTATATCCAATATATGTTTTTAAAATCAGTTTAAAGTTTACCTCCCCGGCTTTTGCTTGGGCGCTGCATGCGTTCTCCGAGACGATCGTAATCACTCACCCTTGCTGTTTAAATCACTCCTAGACAGGTTTGTGAGAAATTTAACTAATTTTTAAATTTTATGTTAACTAACTTATAAATACCCCAATATTTATTACAACAAAATCACATTGCTATATCTGGAGACTCTCCAATATCATGCTGCAGTAGTATATTAAATAAAATATTTTTTTTAATTTCTTGTTGTACTGTACAGATCTGTTCTTCCGACCAGATCGCAATTATTATTTTTTTACTTATTTTAATGCTGTTTTCTGAGTTTGTAACGTTTTGTCAAGATGGCGGTCGCATTGTGTTTCAGAATCGGGATATTTGCATAACCATTCACAGCAAAAGCATTTCAAGTTACGCCCCAAAATACCAAAGAACTACCCCAAATGGTTTGGCACTTTCGATACTTGACTTTTTGGTACTGGTACTGGACCAAAAGTCAATGGAAAAGCGAAAGTACAGTACCGAAAGTACCAAACTTTGTGCGGTGGAAAAGCGCCCTTAGATTAGCACAGTTCTTTTATTAAGGTCTCAGCGTTCTTACAAACTGCGCTGTTAGATTAGCAAGGTTTTTTGCAGTGGTCTTTCAATATGTTGAGAAATTATGCTGTATTTTACCCGCTCTCCTGCACTTCTGGAAAGGTATTTTTCTTCACGTAGCGCAGAGCGTGAGTTAGGCTCAGCCACATGCTTCATTAACATGCAGAGCACCTGTGGACGTCCACATTAGCCAAATGCCCATTATGGCAGACAGGCAGCCACTTAATGAGCCAGTTGGGTGGTCAGATGATCAGAGCAGGGCAATGAGGTGAACACCTCATTATAATGACTCATTTAATAGGCCACACCCTTGTGGCAGCACTCTGTCCAGTTCAAGAGTGAAGCACAGCTGAGATGCTCTTTCCTGAAGGCCATCTCTGTATTTGGCTAAGGAAACCACGCGCACGCAGAACCGCGCGGGCTAAGGAAGCCATCCGCATGCAGAACCGCGCGGGCTAAGGAAGCCGCGTGAAGCAGAACCGCGCGGGCTAAGGAAGCCGCGCACGCAGAACCGCGCGGGCTAAGGAAGCCATCCGCATGCAGAACCGCGTGGGCTAAGGAAGCCGCGTGAAGCAGAACCGCGCGGGCTAAGGAACCCATCCGCATGCAGAACCGCGCGGGCTAAGGAAGCCGCGTGAAGCAGAACCGCGCGGGCTAAGGAAGCCGCGTGAAGCAGAACCGCGCGGGCTAAGGCAGCCATCCGCATGCAGAACCGCGTGGGCTAAGGAAGCCGCGCGCACGCAGAACCATGCGGGCTAAGGAAGCCGCGTGCACGCAGAACCATGCGGGCTAAGGAAGCCGCGTGCACGCAGAACCATGCGGGCTAAGGAAGCCATCCGCATGCAGAACCGTGCGGGCTAAGGAAGCCATCCGCATGCAGAACCATGCGGAGTAAGGAAGCCATCCGCATGCAGAACTGTGTTTCCCTGCTGCAAAGGGGTCAGGTTGTGCTGCTGTCCAGACTACCATCAGGCGGAACCATCTGGAACAGGAAATGGAGGCAAGGGGGCAGGTCACTCCATCACACCGACTTACGCATGAATAATTCAGGGCCCATGCTTGGAAATGTGCAACATCCAGAGCCACCACCATTGCTCTGAGGTCGCGACCTTGGTTATCCTGCCCGTACGGCTACATTGTGTAGCTGTGCACTGTGCCAGGTGCAGACATGGGAACGGCACATTTCAGAAAAGCAACACTGATATTAAAGAGAACAAATGTGAGGGTAATTTATATCTGCAGTAAATTGTTAACCATTGCATCTTTTCCTTGTAATGATGCTATCAGCATACTCCAAGTCTTACTGGCCTTATTATTATCATTATTATTGTTGTTGTTGTTATTCTTGTTATTATCCATCCACTTCACTTCTTGTACCTCTAATAATGAAGCTTCCTGTAGCCAGTTTTTCATGTTCTCTGACTTTCCCCTTAACTCCCACACCTCACCCTGCTCACCACAGTCCACTAGCTCGGCTGAAACAACAAGAGACCCATTCATTTAAGCCCCCCTGACCCCTTGTGCCCCTCACCGGCATTGCTGAGTACCTCCAGTCCGTGTGGATTTGGGACCCCGAGATTAGACTGTGCCCTCTGAACACCTCTGTCATTCTCCAAGGGCCCAAAACCAGGATTTCCGACGTGACGCTCTCAGTGTCTGGGTCTGGCAAAATGAGCTGAGTACATGTCCGACCCCAAGGTGCCTCTTCGTGCACAGACAGCTACTGCGGGCTTTCCCTTCATGAAGGTGCCTGGTCAGAATCTGCACCTGTACCTGACTTACTGGCTACTTCCTTAATACTGCAGTATTTCGTTTGGGGTTATGGAGATTAGCCAGTTGTGGAGCTCAGCAGGTTAGCCTGTGGTTTGAAGCTTGCTGGTTCAGATCCCAGGGTTGGCAGGTTGATGTCACCGTTGGGCTCTTGAGCAAGGCTCTTAACCCCCACTGCTCCAGGGACTGTCTGATGCTGCCTTCTCAAAAATGTGTTATTTTGCATGAACTTGTCTGCTAAACAAATAAAATGTAGATGTAGCTTGCGTGGTGGCGCGACAGCACTTCACACGTCACAGATAAATGTGCAAACTTGAGTTTAGCCGGGCAGCTGTTTGAAGTCCCGCCTCTTGCGTCGGCCCTGTGCGATTCCGTGCCGATTGCGGTGGGGACCAGCCGGAGCCAGCGCTGCGTTAATCCTCCCACCGTCTCTGTTTCAGCGGCGCTCCACAAAGACATGGGCTCGTGCCGGGCCGCTGCTATCACGGGGACCCTGTCACGCATCTCACTGAATGATGATGAGGAGGAAAAGGGCCCAGAGACCCTCAATTATTCCACGTTGCCCGGCAACATCATCTCCAAGGTGATGATCCAGCAGCCGTCAGGGATGCACCTACCAGTGGGTGTGGGCGACATGGGTGAGCCCTGCCTGGGCGAGGGTGCTGGCGACATGCGGCGGACTGTCTACCTCTGCACGGACGACGGGGGGCGCTCCGCCGACCCGGACATGGGCGGTCACGAGGTGGGCGGGCCCGGCCAGGCCGGCCAGATGATGGACACTGACTACATCGTGATGCCGCGGGCGACGGGCAACGTACCGACACTCCTCAAGGAGGAGGCCAAGCTGAGCCTGGGCATGGAGTCTCTGGGCCATGAGCGCCTGATGCACTACAAGGTGGGCCCCGAGTTCGGCATGGGCCCCTCCGCCATGGAACACATGGCCATGAACCTGGAGCCGCAGTTCGGGCCCCCGGATCATGGGCAGAGCCTGCCCTTTGAGCCACGGACAGCCGTCAAGAACTTCCTGGCCGAGATGGAGGAGAGCGGCGGTCTGTCCCGAAGTGAGACTGGCTCCACGATATCCATGAGCTCCCTAGAGGTATGTGAGGATGTCCTACACCCATCACACACCCAGGGTAGACCCTTCCCTTTGTGGGGGGGGGTTGAGGGTTTTTAGCCTGGATTGTGAACGCACAGCTGACATCACCATGACTCATCGCAGTCTGAGGTGAGATACAGCCCGTCAGATTACTGTAAAAATGCTCTCTCTCTTTCCTCCCCACAGAGAAGGAAGTCACGATACTCAGACCTGGACTTCGAAGTAAGTCTGAAGAAGTGTGATGTGGGTGTGGCTTGTGACATGGGTGTGGCTTATGTGGACTTCCGTGGTTCATTTATGGTCGAGCCATTATGTATCTCTGCGAAATGAATGGGTCAGTCCAGTGCTTGAGAGTTCTGGGGAAGTCAATCAGTGCCATTCAGGCTTAAATTTAACTCAACGTAATGATTCTGGCCCACAAGGTTTAAAATAATGAGGCATTGTACCACAAAAAGGCAGTAAATATAGCAGACGCATAGGTGAATGAGTCACTTTCCTGTGCAGGGCATACAACTGTGTTTAATCTGTGGAGGTTTTTCCATCCAAATGGGGCTCTTAAAACCTCGTTATCACTTAGAAGTGATTTTGAAAATCACAGATTTATCACTGTCTTAGCCCCCAATTAATAGTGCAAACCCCGGATGTGCCATGTGGTGTCTGCCAGTGCTGAGAGCTGTGGACTGGATGTACCAGGCCAGAGCTTGGCGTCATTTAGTGACTTCAGAAAAACACCCCTTTTGCCCCACAGAAAGTCATGCACACCCGAAAAAGACACATGGAGCTGTTCCAGGAACTGAATCAGAAATTTCAGACCTTGGACCGATTTCGAGATATACCAAATATGGGCGGCATGGTGAGTAACAGGAAGTGGGCGGGGCTGATCGCTGACCGCATGCCTGTCCTCAGACCCCTGCCACCTGCTATAAGGGGATTAATGGTGGTTTGGCTAAAAGGATTACCCCTTGCTGTGTGTGTGTGTGTATCTGAGCATGAGTGTGTGTGCGTGCGTGTGTGTGTGTGTGTGTACGAGTGTCTTTTGTGCGCGCTCTGTCTTTATTGGCACATGTGCATTAATGATGTTTGCTCAGTTGTTAGGACAGGTGAGGGGGTTGATCGCCATTTGCTGAAAGACGTTAATCCTTTGAACACCAGGGCCGTAATCTCTGCCTCTGCCTGACGTCCACTTGCTGTGCGTGTTGAAAGGCGCGTGTTTCCAAGGCGACAGGAGCCCTCAGTCACCGTCAGATCCTTCCGGAAGCTTCTGTGCCTCACACTTTGCTGCTGAGTGCTCTCTCGGTGCGGTTACGCGATTCTCTCTCCCGCGCGCGATCCGCCGTCTCTGCCCCCATGCTGCAGACGATCAGCTCTCCTCCCACGGCACTGCACCCCCCCACCCGCCATCAGCGAAATAAAATGTGGTTTAAATAGGACTGAACTCTCTTTTGCAACCAGTAATACAGGAACAC
>JAODKL010000062.1:1846836-1858520 GCA_026780765.1 Petrocephalus schoutedeni
GGGGGGGGGGGGGGGGGGCAACAGGATGAGGACAAGATCCCAGACACACTGCGCATACAGTCAGAGAAGGGGGGGGGGGTTTCAGCGCTCTGGGGACAAGCGCAGGGAGAGCTTGAGAACTCACAGCTCTGGGCCAATCCAATTATCCCCGGGGTCACGGGCCAAAAAACAGTGGCGTTTTTCCCATCAACCTCTGCTGCAGCAAACGTCACTATGCTCAGCACAGGAAGCGGCCACACCAACCTTGGACTTTAGCTTCTCGATCTGCTGCTCAATGTCGTCGATGTCCTCCGTGGTCTCCAGGCGCTCGTAGGCGATGCTGCGCGTGCCTTTGATGAGGTTGAGCGGGAGCACGGACATGCCGTACGCCTGGGGTGGGCGAGGAGGTGAACGGGGAGGTGAGCGAGAGGGGCACGCCAGCCAAGGGGCCGCCCACGCGCCGACATCCCACAGTGAGCACGCACACAATTATGGAGACCTCAAGATTAAATAACAAAACATCATTATGAATGCGAGCTGTCTGCCTGCAGGCTAATTCCTCCTTTCGACTAGATTTAGCTGCAGTAATGAGCGATTTGCCGTGGATGTGTTACTGCGCTTAGCCACACAGCGACCATTTTGGATGCCGGCGACGTGCTGCTGGACCGCGGCGCCGGCAGCCGAGGACCATTCACAGCCTCACAGTGCCCCCTTGTGGCGGGAACTTGGCCCGAGCGCAGAGGTACAGAAGCTTCCAGTAGTTTCCAAACCAGCACCCGATGGGGATGGGGGGGAGGGAATGCTAGCCGGACACCCCGCCCCTAACAGAATCGGCGAGCCACTCATTAGATGTGTCTGTACACATCGCACTCATTTCCATTAAGGTCGTAAAAACTGCACCCCCACCCCCCCGGTGGCCTGGCTCCGGGACACAAGATGTGCGAACTTTAATTAAAAACAGGAACCATCTTCGATACTCGGGTGAGACTGGATCGATGCGGGCCACCGGAAAAAGCCCGCGGGGCATGCTGGCACAGCGGACCATGGGAGGTTTCATGATCGATGGGACCCCCACTCCCCACCCAGGGTAAGAAGCCCACTCTTCATTTACAAATAAAAAAGGTGCCACTTCAGGGCCCTCAGTTTACAGTTCATACAAATCCAGCTTCATTCATTTATCGGAAAGACAATGGGAGGGAGTCATTACCAAAGTCGGGGGACACGTACACAACACCTCTATTATTAGTCTGGTCTGTGGACCTCCATGGTGCCCCCCCCCCCCCCCAATGAATCACAGGGCTCTTTAGGCCAGGGCTTGTCCTGAATACCAAGCAGGGCCATTAAAAGGGGATCTGTCCCCCCTGATGGCAATTCCCCCCCCGCACCGTTCATCACAAAACAGAAAGCCAGTTTTGGCTGCAATGGAGAAAATGAGATTACAGAGGTGGCTCCAGACGTCCAGCTGAACAGACAGGCATTCATGGCACAGAGGTCAGAAATACGCGGCGGAGGGACAAACGGGCTCAAACCCAGGGGAATGGGCCTTCTGAAGCACAGGACCTGGGGGGCAGACTGGGGTGGCGACACAAGCAAGGGGTGGGGCTTCGAACCCAGGGCCAGAGCAGCTGGTCCGTCATTCCTTATAATAAGAAAATAACAGGTGTGTGAACAGCAAAATGAAGCTAATTTAATTTCTTCAGATTCAAAATGACAGTGCACACCTGGTGTCGCCGCTCTGGACACTTTCACCCAAGGGGAGATGATGGGCGCGGAAAACCGCCAGCAAACAGAAAGCAGATCACTCCACAGAGGACAGCCCGGCACAGGAATCCGACTAGGTCTCCTCCGCGCTTCCGAGTTCCGGAATGTCCCCCACAAATAATTTCATAGCATGCAAAACGCCATCAAGTTGCTCATCAAAATGTAAATAAAGCATTAAACTCAGGGGTAAACAGTTAATGTTAGCCCTCCCCAGTGAGAGACCAAACAGCTATAGAGAAGGTAAAAGGGCAGGTCCATCCTGGAAAGTTAAACGGCATCGGGATTCTCCAGAGAGTCAAAAAAACTGCTCTCTGGAGTAAAAAAGGCTGCTCTCTGTAGGTCACAGGTGAACGTTAAGGTCTAACGACTGATTTTTACATTGTTACAGAGAACATGGAGGCATCACAAACAAAAAGAGAAGCTGTTTAAAGGCTACAAAGTCAGGCGCAGAGGGGCGCCAGATCCTCAGTGGGTTTAAATCCCATTCCACCAGGACCCCACACACCCGTACAGCCACCAACACCTAGGCAGACTCAGCGATTTAGCACGCTGTGCCCGTAATCAGGAGGCTGCATGTTCAAATCCCATTCCACCAGGACCCCACACACTCATACAGCCACCAACACCTAGGTAGACTCAGCGATTTAGCACCCTGTGCCCGTAATCAGGAGGCTGCATGTTCAAATCCCATTCCACCAGGACCCCACACACCCATACAGCCACCAACACCTAGGTAGACTCAGCGATTTAGCACGCTGTGCCCGTAATCAGGAGGCTGCATGTTCAAATCTGAGGCTTGGCAGAGTGATTTCATGGCCCTCAACTGTGTTTCTCTCAATCTTTGGATATAAGCGTCTGTGAAATAAACAAGATGTAAATGAGCTGAGAGTGATCAGGAGGGGGGGGGGAGCCTCCAGCTGTGCACCCCCAGCCCTGGGAGAGTCCCCAAGGGCGACCCCAAGAGTCAGCAGCTTTACATCACACACAGGGACACTGTATCTACAGCCAGCCAGGGGAAATTCTCATATCATACATGATTTCTTCACGGAGGCCTGATCCAAACAGCCATCCAGACAAATAGAAATAGGCAAGACTTACACTGACGGCCGCATGTCTCCTCTGCAGCGGACGGACATTAATCTGCCGCCAGTTAAACGCTGGCCACGCATTTATTTAAGGAGCAGCTGGGGAGCGCCGTCCACCGCCTCTGAATGAAGACTGACTGGTCACCTCAGAGAGGGTCACGCCATAATTTAAGCCGCAGTTAGGGGGCAACAGCACCGCATACGGGGCCTGTCACTTAGCTCCCATTAGCTTAATGGTGTGCAGTAACAGCGGAGCGTGATGGCCAAACCCCCCCACCCCCCATCTGTAAATACACTGAAGGGGAGCGAAACCCTGTAATGCCCAGTGTTACGGCAGAGGAGGGGTGGCGATGCCGCAGCTGGAACGCCGGTTCCTTAGGAGGAAGGCGCTAATGGTGCCTGCAGTGTGTGCGTGTGTTGGGTACAGCGTGTCAGATTATGGCCCCACGGCGCCCCCTGCTGATCAGACAGGTGACATGTTACTGAGGCCTCAGTTCTTATTGGGAAGGAGCCAGATGTGCACATACCGCGCGGCGGGTGGGCGGGCACGCTCACAACGCCCCCCGCAGGCCGCTCTGCTGCATACTCACCGTGTAGGTGACCACAGCCAGCATACCGATGAGGGTCAGGGTGCTGATGGAGAATGAGATGGAGGCCAGACCATCTGCGAGACAAAGAGAGAGCAGACACTCACCAGGGGCACCGTCTCCGGATCCCCTCCCCCCAGGTCCCCCGGGCCCTGCGCCAACAGAAACCGGCCCCCGCAGGTGCGCCGTCGCTTCACCGTAATTGAGGAAGACTCCCATCCTCCAGGAGAAAGCCGACAGATTCATGTCATCTGTCAGCAAAGGAGAGAGCTGAGGATGATTCACAGAGACGCGCTGCCCGCCTCCCCTGCTGGCCACGCCGGGCAGCCAGAAAAGCCTTCTGCCTTCCCCCCACTCTCAGCCCCCCCCCACAGCCTCAGCCTCAGCCTCCAGTCCTGCTGCCCAGGGGTACAAGAGAGAGCAGCAGGTAGTCACTCTCTTGGGCCTCAATCCCATTACCCGCAGCTTTGGCCCTGCAGTGAGGAAGCCATGTATAGATTCATGGTCTATCCGGCCTCAATCCCACAACCTGCTGCTTCAGCCCCAGAGTGAGAGTGCCGCGTGCAGATTCATGGACTCTGTGGCCTCAATCCCATAGTGTGTCGTTTCAGGCCAGCAGTGAGAGAGATATGAGCAGATTCATGGTTTCTGGGGCTTCAATCCCACAACCTGCAGCAATGAGTGAGTTCCCAGCTTCGAGGGAGGAAATGACATCATCCTTGACTGTGCCAGGGCACCAGCACCTAAAGGTAGTTTATATTTGTTCCCCACTGCAGACAAATGCATGCTGGGAGTTTCCCATCTCTGAGATCGTCCTCTTAGCTTCCTGTGAGGAAGGCACATCAAAAAGAGACCTGGCTATTTGCGGCCCCTCAGTCAGCATGCAGAAACATCCGGGGGATTCCACAAAAGGCGTTTAGTCTAAGTGACAGTGTGATGAAGGGGCCCTTATCTAAAGCTGTCTGCTCAGGGAGGCTTGGGGAGGGGGAGTCAGGTAAGCCGCAACTGAGCGAGGCGCCGCCAGGGGGCGTTCTGTGCCATAATCCATATAAACACGGCACTGTATAAAGCGCATTATTCAGGCTGTGAGTACGGCGCCCCGTAACCTCCAGGAAGCATGGCTCAGTATATCAGTGGGAAAGCTGACGCGCGGCCGCACGCCCCGTCGCATTTCCTGCGCCGCTTACATCCCTTTCAGCATGATGGACGCCCACAGGCTGGCAGGAACAAGGAAAATCATTCATCTGATTTGATTTTAGTTAGTAGGAGGATTTAAGACAGCCTGGAGCTGATGGCCAGGGCTGTAAATATCAGAGTAGCGTTGGGGAGATCATCAACCCCCCACCGAACAGACGGGCTCTGGCTTACAAGAACACCTGGAGATGGGGCCGGGCAGGAGCCAGGACAAATGGGAGCGGTGTTGGGACCAACCTACCCGCGCAATTACCCTGAAGCAGGAGCTGCTGAATGAGATCCTTACTCAATTACCACATACCCCCGCTCCTCCCCGCTGCCGCAGCTTCTCCCCACACCCCCCTGGTCCTCCCTGCTCCCGCCCACTCCGTGCTGCACCTTCCCACTGAGCTTAATGGACGGTGAGACTCACGGTTGCTTCCCAGCTCCTGGAACAGGAACTGCACCTTCTCCCACTGGGTGGCATTCTGACTGGGGGGGTCCAGTGGAACAAATGCCCTGAAAGGGGAAAGGGGAAGGCAGCAGTTATTGGTGGCTAACTATCGTCAGAATGCTGGGATCAGGTCAGCTAACTAGTCACAGCCACAGCTGTTCCTGGGATTTACCTGAGAACAGCTGTGGCTCATCAGAAGCAAGGTAAGACAGAAAACTTCCTGGATAGTAGCCCTCCAGGACCGGAGTTGGTGACCCCTGCACTAGATAAACCATCCAGAAACCCATACTCCCTGTCTTTACTGATTTATTCACCTCCTTTATGATTCCAAACAAATGTGGCAACTATCAATTTCTGTAAATTGGTAATTTATGAAATACCTGGCCTGGAAAAAGCACTCAAGACAAGAGCTCCTTCTGGATGTTAAGAGGTATTGCTTATGAACTGAGACACCATGGGTGTGGCCTATGAACCAAGACACCGTGGGTGTGGCCTATGAACCCAGACACCGTGGGTGTGGCCTTTGAACCCAGACACCGTGGGTGCGGCCTATGAACCCAGACATCGTGGGTGTGGCCTATGAACCGAGACACTGTGGGCGCGGCCTATGAACCGAGACACCGTAGGCATGGCCTATGAAACGTGGGCACAGCCCATGATTTGCCAGCTCACACAGACCTGCCCAGGGAACTGGCTCATTGACGAACTCTGACTAAGAGCACACTTAAAACGCGGGTTAAAACAGCCTTATTCTCCCCCTGTACCCTATAATGTCAGCATGCCCGGGGGGGTCAGGCAGCCAGTTGACCTTGGAGGTTCTGTTCAGCCCTACTGGGGAGTTTTTGGTTCCTCTCCTCTACTGTCTTCTGGCATTCTTCCTTTCCTTCTTTCCCTGTTTCATACATAATTTTATATAAATGATGTAGTATTGTATCGCCAAATACCCTAATCAGGCACCTTGGGGGTGACTGTGTTGTGAAATGCGCTGTGTAGAACTCGACTGAAGGCGATGACGTCCAGCTTTCCAATCCTCATGGGTTGTGAGGACGACGCCTGGAGCTGGAGCCAGAGCAGGGAGACGCCAAGCAGTCATTGAAATCACAGAATGCCGGCTGTAAGTCTGCCTGCTGGCCATGCTGATCTATAGAGCAGCGGGTACGCAAGAGAGAGCTCACCTCCATGCGGGAATCCGTCTGCTCCAAAAGGCCGATAAATAAGACAGGAGGCATCCGGCAAACAGTCCCAGGGACTAATTATCACCGTTAATTATCCTGATCTGACTTCTGGCCAGTGGGAAGATCCTTAGCTGCCTGAGGTCTCCTTAAATTAAACGGACCTCCATAAAACCACAGCGATCTCTTAAAGCAGTTCTGATCACAGCCCAGAGCGGGCGCAGCTGTGGCCAGGGTGCCGCCAGAGCTTCAGGCGTCATTCATCAAGTGGACTGCATCTGCACAACCACGGACGGCAGCATAAATCACACACAGGATCCCCAGAGGCAGGCGGAGAGAGGAGGGAATGGGGTCACCCCGCGGGGGAACCGGAAGCCCCCAGTGACAGGGACACGCGCCGGGAACGTCCAGCAGGCACGCCTCGCAAAACCAGGCAGCGTCCCGCTTTTCACAGCCGGGGGAGGCTTGGGGAATGGTCAGCGAGACCCATGGAGAACAGAGATGCCCGTCCTTCCTGAGGACTGCATTAATTTCCAAGGAGAGTGCGAGTGGACTGGCACACAGGAGGACTTCTGAGATTGGAGGAAGTGCACTGGGAGTACTGGGCAGAGCACGGAAACCAGCGCCCAGTACAACAACTGGGGTCCAACCAGTGAAACTAAATTGTTTCTGTCACAGAAAGATCCCAACTTTTCAAACTTGGTCATCTGGGGGGGGGGGGGGGCTGGCAGGGCCTCCTGGCCCCCATTTAATGCTTGGCAGCACAATAAATCATGTGACCTGAAGTGCCGGCATGTTCCACTACTATAGAATCCATTACAATTCACAGTTCCACTGAGGATGCTATGGCAAACAATGTGGGGGGGGGGGGGTGGAAGAAGTGCCCCAGGGGCTACTCAGGGGACCCTTACACTGCTGAATCGTGCTAGGTGTGCACTTAGGCACTGGCGAATTACACAAGTCATCCAATCAGACGCCGGCGGATCATACGAGTTGTCCAATTATTGCCGGTGATTCATACGAGCTGTCCAATCATGCAGCTGTTAAACATGTTACATGAAAATACGATCAACGGTATGATTAAAACAAGAAAGACAACTTTTGTTCTTGATTAAAAATTAAGTCTCCGAACAAATGTGGCAGTCGTTAAAAATGTAACGTTATAAATACTTGTGTTATAGCTGAAGGCCTCTGAAGAGCTGGTCCCCCCCACGAGACGCAGGCGGGGGGAGATGGGGACAGCATTGTGTGAATTGAGGGCCACTGGGTTTCAGAGGGTGTCCCGGCTCATTAATAACGCGTAACGGAAGGGTCCCGCAGCCTCGCCGGCCCGCTACTTACCCAATTAGCAGCAGCGCCGCGCACACAATAATAAATCCAATTGTGTACTTCAACGCATTCTTCACCGGCTGTAATGGAAGGAGAAATTACACTTAATGCTTAATTGGATTGTAATAAATTCCCATTCGTCAAGGAGAGTAATTCATATCGCTCCATTCAGAGCGACCCACACCAGCCTCGACCGGAAACCATCATTGCTCCGGAAAGCTTTCAGCATGTGCGGGCTACTCCCCGGGGCCAAACGGAGACAGCTGAGACCCGGAAATACACGGTTTAGGACAGGGTCCGGGCGGGAGCAAGACGCACGCAGTGCTAACTGCGGCCTCTAGGGGCGCCACAGTGTCACAATGTGATGGGGGATGCACTGGACAGACTCTGCAGATGGGGCCACAATCTACACGGAAGACAATGATGTACACGATGGCATCGGGGCCTTACCAGGCAGGCGTCTGCGCTGTCGTCGTCCTTCTCCTCATAGTAGAAATACACGAAGGGGATCCAGAGGAAGACGCAGAAGAGGGTGATGGAGTACAAGGCTGGGAGAAGAGGAAGAGGAGGTGGAGGAGGAGAAATAGACCGTAAGCACTGGGCACAGCAGGGTCTGGTGGCCACACAAAGCAAACATACGGCCCCCTGCCAGTCAGTACTGTAAGCCTGTGTTTCCCAAGCCGGCCCTCAGGGACCCACAGACGTCTACGTTTCTGCGCCCTCCCAGGGACTGTCTGCAGGTCCCTGAGGGCCGGCCTGGGAAATACTGAACTAAGGGGGGGGGCAAAACTCCCAAACCCCCCCCCACTATGACATCATAAGGCATTCACTCTCATAATCAGTGCGGAGGCAGCCACTCTGTGCGTGACTGGAGAAGCCAACAAACGGTGTGGGTGCGTTTGGGTCTTAATCACATTCCAGTGGATGTCAGAGAAGGCACAGATACCGGGGGGGGGGGGCTAATCAGGACATTAACTCCTCAGGAAGAGCCCGGAGACGTCACTGGGGAAAATGAACAGATTATACCGGGAGATAAAACTCACACATCTGCATACCTGTGCGGTCGGATGGCCCTCGACGGGAAATGTAAGCAAACACTATTCAAATGAGGCAGAAATACTTGTCAGATTTGTTTATGGCACATTTTCGCATCGACAGGGAAACTTCTCTGGGAAAGGGCTGTGTGTGTTTTCGCTATTAGCCTGGCGCTACCGCGGCCCAGCCGGGCACCTGGCAGTGCCAGACTGGCGCCACACTGCCCCCCTGAGGGCCTTTCAGCCAATGCACCTGCATAGCGAGACGGCATTTTATGAATTCCATGGAAGACCCCAGGAAGAATGTGGCATGTTTAAACCTTTTACACGGCTCAGTTTGGCCAAGAAGCAGCGAAATCACGCCGCAACTGCTACTGCTCTGAGGCTGAAAGGCCGTTTGATGCAAGGCAACGCAGAGGGAGGCAGGCTGGCATGAGTTCAGCAAATGCATGACACACATATGTTTACCTCACACAGGCCGCCTCAGCTTCACCCCACACCTGAGCGTGTTAAACACGTACAGAAGTGCGTCGCATTGACAGCTGGTGCAGGGAGGGGGCGCCTCCAGACAGAGGCCTTTACTTCTGGAATTAGGGGTAATGTGTGCTAGAGCCTGCAGGAAAAGCAGCCTTCCGCGCACCAGCCTGGGAGACCTTATTGCAGGATGTTCAGTAAGTCAGCTGCAGACATCTCACGCTGCTCACGCTGCTCCACGCAGCAGGTGTCCCAGGAGGCTGTGTCAAGCTCCCATCCCACACAGGTAAGGACCCGGTAAGACTGAGGGTGTCAGGAGGGGCGCAGCACTGGAACACAGGCGGAGTGAACAGGAGCACAGGGGACTGGGGGGCGCTATACTCTCTCACCATCAGCCCTGCGGCTATTGTGAGTCGTGGGGGGGGGGAAATCGGGTATGTGACGAGACATCAATCTGTCACCAGGAAGGCAACAGCTCTCCAGAAGGGGGCCCCAGTCATCAGCGAGACCCCGCGGGGACCGACTGTCGCCGACTAAATCAGCGGCGGGTGAGGGGCACACTGACAAGGACAGGCACAGCGGTGGCGGGCGGGCACACTGATGGAAATGGGCACATCAGCCAAGGACCGGCGCATTAATGGGGGCGGGCAGGAGACAGCAACAGTGGTGGCAGACGGACGCACTGATGGAGACAGGCAACACGGCAGCGGGACCAGCAGATCATCATCGGCAATAATCAGTCCATCACTCCGAGACGCAAAATCCGAAATTCAGAGACACCAATGTAACCTGTCAGCGTCTAAAGATAATCCCTCATTAACGTCTCTCCTCTCTTGACATTTAAAGTGTCCCTCCGATCACACAGTGCATCTGAAACTGTGTATAAAATGTAATGACCACTGTAATGTTTTTTCATTTCTTATTTTTAAAGCCAGTATTACCATTACAAAACGTTGGATTGTGTGTGTGGGACGGGGTGGGGTGGGGTCACAGAGAAAGTCAGAGAAGCAGCACCCAGAGTTGTCAGTCTGTCAGAGGGAGCGAGACGGGCAGCATTCGGGGGCGTCAGTCTGTCAGAGGGAGCGAGACGGGCAGCATTCGGGGGCGTCAGTCTGACAGAGGGAGCGAGACGGGCAGCATTCGGGGACGTCAGTCTGTCAGAGGCAGCGAGACGGGCAGCATTCGGGGGCGTCAGTCTGTCAGAGGCAGCGAGACGGGCAGCATTCGGGGGCGTCAGTCTGTCAGAGGGAGCGAGACGGGCAGCATTCGGGGACGTCAGTCTGTCAGAGGCAGCGAGATGGGTGGTTTTCTGGGCTGTCAGAGGCAACAAGACGGCCGGCTTTCAGAGTTGTCAGGCCGCCAGAGGCAGCAAGTTGGGTAGCTATACGGCCACCTCCCTGAGTGGTCCCCGCATTGCAAATGATATGCTATGCCATGCCATGGATAATTCAGCCATGAGAAGCCCTCAACCTTCCCCCCGGTTCCCTCCCCCCCGCCCACATTCCACACAGGAAGCACTGGAGGAATACTAATAGAGCTTAACTGCTAACCATAACACTCAGCTGAAACGCAGATCATTACCCCCTCCCATCCAGCAGAGGGAGCCCAACGCAGTCGGGCAGATCATTACCTCCTCCCATCCAGCAGAGGGAGCTCCAAGCTGTCGGGGAGATCATTACCCCCTCCCATCCAGCAGAGGGCACTCCAATCTGCCGGGGAGATCGTTACCCACTCCCGTTCAACAGAGGGAGCCACACGCCGTCAGCCAGCTCACACACACCCCCTCCCTCCATCAGGTGATGCATCCAAACTCATGTCCTCATCAGGACATGACACGTTCACCTGCTTCGCTGGAGGCCTGAGGGGGGCACAGCCCTCGGTTTCCAGCGTCCGTTTATAAATGCCTCTCATCTCCCTGCCTTCATTAATCTCTGGTAATTGAAGTCACACATAAAGCAGCCCTGAAACCCCCCCCGTTTCCTTTTTAATCCAGCTGCTGTCTCAGCATTAATGCGAGAACCGCAGCACCGGCGTGATTCCAGTATCACCTCACCACAGGTCAGCTGACAGATGTGACAGCTCCCCACTGCACGGTATTGGCAAAGAGCTACGCTCTGAGATAGGCGGTTAGCCTACGCAGTGGTCTCACACCCGGCCGTCCCCCCGCTACCAGCAGCCTGCCGATTTCCCCTAGCTCCTCTCAAAAAAACACTGATTTATTAGTAGATCTCAGGGGAGTCGTGCCCCTTTGCTTAGGGCCCCCTAACTTTTGCAGGGGGGGGGCGGCATCATAGACCGGCGCCGGCTTTGGCAGACATTTGTCACGACCGGTAAACAGGGCCCAGCAGCCAGGGCCTCCCATGAACCGGAGCCAACAAGAAAAGGCACTCTCCCACGATGCCTGCAAAAGTCATCCGAGCCACGGCGTCAAAGCGCTGCTGTGTCATCAGCCGCCGCGCTATCAAATGTGTCTGCGCGTGACCTGCTGTAACCATGCCCGTCTGGCAAGCAGCACAAGCCCAGGACCACTGCCTTTACACTCCTTACCGCTTACACTCACACACCTACTTTAATAAATGAAAATTCACAAGCGCAATGGGCTGAACTAATAAACAAAATATTTTTTTTGCAATACT
>JAODKL010000062.1:1865950-1878978 GCA_026780765.1 Petrocephalus schoutedeni
GCTTCCGGGATAGGCTCCGGACCCCCCGCGACCCTAAACAGGATAAGCGGGTTGGAAAATGGATGGATGGATGGATGTACAGAAGATGGATGGAAGATGGATGGATGAACAGAATAGATTTGTAGTATATATAATTGTATTTTATGGGCGATTGGGTGACCCCATGGGTGGCCAGCAGTCTGTGAAGAGGAGGAGCGAGAGGATGTTTTGAAGAAAACCCAGGAGATGTCTTGAGAAAGCGTCTAACAGCGGATGCCCGAGTGTAAGGCGTGTAGTAGGGTTCAGGATGTCCCACCGACATCATGCTGGTCAGCACAGGCAGATCAGACCGCTTCTAGCTGTGAGCCCTAAAAGCTGATTTATACTTCTGTATAGAATCTCCGCCATAGGTAGCCATAGGTAAGCACGCAGCCTGGAGCTGGTAGCCACCTGTCTGGGCAGTGTGTATCAGCTAG
This sequence comes from Petrocephalus schoutedeni, assembly GCA_026780765.1. Classification (NCBI taxonomy): domain Eukaryota; kingdom Metazoa; phylum Chordata; class Actinopteri; order Osteoglossiformes; family Mormyridae; genus Petrocephalus; species Petrocephalus schoutedeni. Next base: position 1,866,406 of record JAODKL010000062.1, read on the forward strand.
GGCATCGGCCATTCAGCTACCTACCAGAATGTACCTGCCCTACCAGGTGTGGGCATGTTTCTCTGTTTGACATTAGCCCAGGCATGGCCTCAGTACACTTTTGCATCCATAGCTTTGATGCTTTTCTTAGGAAATACGCAATATCAGTCCTCCTAGACAGACTTCGAGAATGACTATAAATGTAAGTTATATTGTACGTAACCATTGCATGATCTCTTACAGTCTGGGTATACAGATATATAAAACCGTTACTCACAAACACGCGCACGGCGACATGTAAGCACCGGTTTCGGATGCACCTCTTTTGATGTGCTCAATAATGGCCGACTGCAGAGGTTTATTGCAAAAAGAAGGAGATATTCAGTGTTTATTACAGCCAGTGTCTCATTATAGGAGTAATAAAATGACATTCGATTACAGCCAAGTGGCTCGTAACGGCAGGGGTAGCCGGCAGGCTGCAGGAGGGGCAGCCTCTGTTTGTCTTCGGAGATTCAGTGAACGACGTAAATGCTGCCATTTTAATGGCACTGCTGATGAATTCTTAATGCCCCGTAGATGATCGCTCCTCCGGCACGAGCTAAGAATACTTTCCGTTGGCATTTCTCCAAATTTCCTGGACGAAGATTTGGGATCAGTGTCTTGCATTTTGTCTAATTCCCAGCCACTCAGATGCCAGTGCTGGAAGGCAGTTGGGTGTGCTGACCCTGAAAATAGAAAAGACCCAGTCTGACCCCCAAACCCCACCCCCCACCCCCCGCCTGTGTGCCAAGTTTCTGTAAGTTAATAACACTGTGAATGATACAGGTAATGCAGAACTTACACATAACGTAATGAGATGGGCCTCAGTTTCTAGAGGGCAAAGCCGAGATTATCTACGAGGCACACAGTCGTCTTGAACCTGTCCAATTAATTAACGTAGCTGTGGGAAAGAAGATATGGAGGCATAAGCCAATTAAAATCATAACGGCGGGCTGACTCAGCTCTGAGGGGGTAACATGCAGCCCTGGGCAGAAATCCACAGACAGATAGACTGTCCACCTCAAGCCAGATTAAACACCCTAACCTGCCATTAGCTGCAGCAAAAAGTAAACAGGAATAAGTTTCTTTATTTCATAGCGTAAAATGGCCTAGTGCAGAACTGAGAACTGAAACTGATATCTCTGCCATCTACAAATGGATGGACCATGTTAGCAAACGTAATCAAAGCCAAACCTTTAATCAATCTCTTAAAATCAAATTAAACAGTTCTCCTGTTCTTTAGTTCTATACAGTAACACCCCATTATTTTATAAAACAGCATGAGGGAGTGTGGTCTGAGGGGATGCAGTGATACGTATAGACAGTTGGGGGTGTGGTCTGAGGGGATGCAGTGATACGTATAGACAGTTGGGGGTGTGGTCTGAGGGGATTCAGTGATATGTATAGGCTGTTGTGGGTGTGGTCTGAGGGGATTCAGTGATACATGTAGACAGTTGGGGGTGTGGTCTGAGGGGATTCAGTGATACATGTAGACAGTTGGGGGTGTACATGTAGACAGTGATGACCCGCAGGCCTGCTGAGGCACACAGCTCAGTTCATTCTGTCTTTAAACAGGGCACTTTAAGGAAGCCCTTATTTCTTACTGTATGTACACCCTGAAACCCAAGCAGGAACCTCATGCACTTGCTGTCTTCTGCTTCGACATATGGTCTTCTTCACACTCAGCATGGGCTGGTGTGACGGAGAGAAGACGAGCATCCCATTGGTCGCTAGAGCAACAGTGAACACAGGAAGGAAAACAAACAAGTGGAATTCACTCTGGCTACATGGGAGCAATTAAACATCGACCCATGTATGGCTTTTGATCCAGAGCCCTTCAGAGAGTGAGAAATGGGCCTCCCTGGACAGGACACCAGAACGTCATGCACATTATGGGCACAAATTCACTGCGATTCTTCGCTAAGAGGTTGGCGGCCACACCACCAGGGATAACATCAGAAGGCATAAAGCTTGTCTGGCAGCAGGTCAGGATGAAAAATGAACATGTGAACAGAAAGACAAAGAAGAGAGAGCGAGAGAGAGCTGTAGAATCTCACTGACATGCCCATGGCACTGACAGCTCCTGAACATTATGTAGAAATTGCGGGGCTCCAGTAGCTGACCATGGTAGTGGAAACCTGCCTCTGCACCTCAGCATTTTCATAGTGATGCAGCCCTATGCAGCAGCATTTACTCACTGGTTGGGTTGTATGCAGTAGCATTCTCTAATTGGTTCAGTTCTTTTACAGCAGCATTTACCCATTGGTTCTAGTCTACACCGCAGCATTTTCTCATTGGCTCAGCTGCACTCAGCAGCATTTTCTCATTGGTTTGTCCCTATACAGCAGCATTTCCTCATCGCTTCTGCTCTTTGAAGTGACATATTCTCATTAATTTCCATTTGCAGCAACGTTTCCTGATTGGTTCAGCTCTACATAGCAGCATTTTCTCATCGACCTGCCCGACCAACACAGAGGCCGGGCCTTAGAGTTCAGCCAGAGAGTTTGCCAAAGCCACGCCTGCATTATATGATTGATTGTATGTTTCTTTGTAATGTGATTGTATGGCCCACGCTTGGCGTCACCTGTGCATGTGTCTCTCGTGTGTCTCATGGAGAGCGAGACTGTGTAGGCAAAAAGGGATTTTCCCCACAGAGATAGCTAAAGTATCACTATTCAATTCTATTCTATTCCACTCTATTAATTGATGCACCATGCCACCACCTGCCCTGAAAGAAATCCCTGGTGCTCTCTGTATTTTGAAAATGAAGTTTCTGGTTCTGAACTGGAAAGAGAAAACCAGCAGACAGTGTCAGCCTAACTCCCTAATCTTGCAAGCTCAATGATAGCTTTGTACTAGTCACCGCTCGCCTTAAAGAGGGTTTTGGGAGATAATCGCTGACGATGCGCGTGTCTCACTAACTGCACCGTGACCCAGTATGGCAAGATGTTTCATGCTGCCAGCTTGTGACTAGCTGATGCTACGCAGCCGTGGCTGCAGGGCTCGCTGAAATCACTGCACACCGACGTGTGTGCGTGTGCACTCAGGACCAGTCATGTGCTGAATTCTAATTTCAGGCATTTCTGCATAATCAGCATTAAACCACATAAAACCTTCATCTAAACCAACTACTGCATATATACTCAGATCCTCCTGGGCAAATTTCCATAATCACCTGACCCAACTTGCTAACCTGCATTTCACTAAGTCCTTTGGCAACAATGTTTGCGGGTCAAACTATGGACAAGTTAACATAAGGCCAAGCAGATTTGTGACCCAGCATGGGACTGCACCACGACTTTAATGCTGGTCGACTCCCTCTAGTGGTGACTAAACACTGGTACAGAAGTCACTAATAATTTCTTCTGCACCTTTTCCCATGGGGCTTACAAGTTAGTGTAAATTAACAGACAAAGAGCACCAATGTAAGCATACAGTCAGGAAGTACATGCACCATACCATCAGTAAGTACAACATAGAGCATAAGATCAGCAAGCAGAATTTCTGCTGCCAGTGAATACAGGCAAAAAACAAAGTCAGTTATAGACTATAATTGTGTGTGTATCCAGTACATATGCATATTAATATTGAGTGACAGGTCAGTGTAGTTTGTTTAAGCCTTTGTTATAAGTCCCTAAATTCTTATTTGTTTCCTAGGACACAATAATAATAAAATCCTTTCTTTTTAGTCAGACTGGCCCACAGAAACACACAATGAAACACAAAACCACCATTACTAAAAACTACTAAAAAGTGTGAAGACCTTTAAAAGGCCAGTATATCATTTCTGCTACTTCAGGGGGAGCTAAAAAATTATGATTGCGTTTTTATTTATGCATTTTTATCTGTGGAAGATGCTAAATAGGACTGGAGTACAAAATATTAATTGACAAAATGCCCTTGATTACAATAATTTAGCCACTTCCCCACCGGATGGCTCCGGGGCCCTGGCTGCACGGCAGGCCTCCCAGAGAGGCGCCGGAGGATCTTCAGAGGAGGCTGACCACGACATGACCGGGATTCTGGGGGATATAGGGGGGCACGGGTCCAGACCAAAGGTGAACAGAACTCTGAGAGTCCAAGCGACCAACCAAGTCGTATATGTCCATTGTCTGGTCTTAACTGTGTATGCAACTGTTTCTACTGAATGTGTGAGGGCCATTGACAACTGGAGATAAATTGTGTGAGTGTGAACATACCTGGCCAGAGAACCTGATTGTGAATTCTGACCCCACCAGTATAGAGACAGGCATTCTACATTACATTAATTAAGTAAACACTGGTGGGTGGACGAGGTATGATAAGCTTCCAGGCACCTCAGCCTCATTTAGTCACAGCTGTAGCACACCCCAGAAATGCTTACAGTATGCAGGACCAAATGGCCAAGGAATTTGTGGGTTTTATTTAGACATAACAGTATACAAGATATCACATTTTAATGTTCGGGACATTAAAAAGTCGTAATTCAAGTGCTCTGGAGCCTACATAATTCCTGATGCAATGCAGATTGACCCCGAGCCGGGAACAGCCCATGCTGTTTAGCTCAGATGTTTTAACAACTATGCCCCCATTTAGAGAACTCTAGGACGGATTAATTCTCTGGGCTAAGCCACGTATATCTGAAGGCCCTACCCCGATGTAATGTATCAAGATGAATATTGCATGTAAAGGTGTATTTAGGCGTCCGAAGTGGCTCCGCCAAGGGCTCCTTATGACTAAAATACTGGTAACAGTTAACAACGCAATCCGTTGGAGGATGCGCTTTAACTTGGGAGAAACCTCGTGCTTCGTAGGGGGAAAAAAGAACACTGCCGTCAAAAAACGTATTTGAAACGCGGTGGATTTCCAGTTCGCGCTTAAACCTTTATGGGGATGGGCGAATTGGGGACATTACACTCCAGCCTTCATGCACGCCATTCCAAGAAGTTGCGAAACGTCCGGTGGAGGTATTTGTGTCGGGCAAGACTAAAATAGTCACTTACAGCCCTGACAGAAACTAGGAGCAAAGGTGCATTTGGGTGCTTTGCGGGCAGAGGGGAGGCGCAGCGCCTTCCTTAAGATGCTCCTCGACCACCTTTCCCGTGTATCCCCAGGCTTTAGGAGGTGACGCTATGCTTGCCAGCTCGTCACGGTAGTAACCGCAGGCACAGCACGGCCACACATTAACCGGCTTCTGCCTGCCGTCCCCTTGGACATTCTGCCGTTGTTTTCGGACGTGCCTTTTCCCCAGGATAACTTTTACGCCAGGTGCAGGGGCTCTCTGCCGCCTGCGCGCTCCCCATCCCGCCGCTTGTCCTCCAGCAGCGAGTAAGTGGGAGGGTCAGTCGGCGCGACTAATAAGGACAGCGATCGGGCAGCGGATCCCATTCGGACTTTTTATTGCCAGTGCGCCTGGAGACGCTCCCGTCAGTATGCGCGCTTTGCGCCCCTAGGCTCTTTGCGCCTTGCGGGAAACTTTCTCTTTGCATGTAAGTATCTGGGAGCCGGGCTGCTTTTGCTCTGCTGCTTATTCTTGGGGTGTTAATGCTGTGACATGTGCTTCAATGAGGCTGTGGGACTAAGTGCGGACTGTTAGTCGTGTGCTTGGTGAGTGTGTGCCGCCGGGCTCCTGCACACACACCGCGCCTTGTCAGCTCACTTCCATTCACCATGCTCACCATACTCAGTTTGCCCGTGTCTGATCTGCGTGTGTGCGGTGGCTCTCTGCAGAGGCGTGCGTGTCACGGTGAAATCATTTTTAAACTCTCCCACGGAGTCAGAATAGTCAAACATTAAAATGTGGCAACAGAAGCAGATGATGCGACCCGTTAATTAATCTGGACAAATAATTCGAAGATGCTGCAAAGTGAAAGATTCGACAGTACAGAAGCCTCGGATTTGTCCTGCTTTTGCTTTGAGACAAGTGTCTGTTTTCCCGCAGCGACACGTCGCCGCCCGCATGGTACAATTAACTGGGGGGCAAAGTGATCCGTGGCCAGTGCAGGGTGATGGACACATTGGTGAAATATTTGGCTGATCTCCATGCTCGTTTCACTGAAGGTGTGTGACTGAGTGCATGTGTGTGCGGAGATGTTTGCGTGTGTGTGTGTGTGTGTGTGTGTGTGCGCGCGGAGATGTGTATGTGTGTGAGTGCGGGGTTCGATCACGTGATTGCTTAAGGACTGCGGCTCGAAATGGGTTTTATTTAATCAGGTTCGCTCAGAGTCGTCAGATCCCGTAGCAGGACTGAATGAACTCAGAGCTTGGTAAAACGCACCAATAAATGGTGAATAAATATTTTACCATGCGTGTAAGCAAACCACTTGCTGTTTTAAGAGGGGATCTGGGTGATAAAGGCGCTTTATATTCCGTGGAGGTGCAGTTATTTGGCGGCTGAAGAGTTTGTGAAATGTAATCCTGGAGGTCTTATTTCACAGGACAGTGCTACGTGGTTGGCATTATATGACTGTCATTCATGACTCTACCCTTATGGCTGAGACCATGCCAGCACGGTTAACCGTGGCTTTCTGTGGTCACGGCCGAACAGGGTTACTCATCACTGCGCTGTGTTGCCACAGAAACCCAGGATGGTCCCTAAAAGATCAGCATTTAAAGGCTTTTATGTCATGGCCGAGTAGGGTTACTCATCACTGTGCTGCATTACCACAGAAACTGGGCATGGTCCCCAAAAGACCAGCATTTAAAGGCTTTTCTGTCATGGCTGAGTAGGGTTACTCATCACTGTGCTGCATTACCACAGAAACTGGGCATGGTCCCCAAAAGACCAGCATTTAAAGGCTNNNNCAAAATACCAGCAGTTAAAGGCTTTTCTGTCATGGCTGAGTAGGGTTACTCATCACTGCGGTGTATTACCACAGAAACACGGCATGGTCCCCAAAATACCAGCAGTTAAAGGCTTTTCTGTCATGGCTGAGTAGGGTTACTCATCACTGCGGTGTATTACCACAGAAATACAGCATGAGCACCAAAGTTGCATGGTTTCGTGTCAGAAAGCAGCATTAAAGTGACCTTTCTCCGACCAGGTTTGCGGGGAGCCACGCCATGGGTGTCCACCGCCGATGGTTTCTGCTCCTCTGGCTTATCTCCCTGGGCGCCGGGCCGGTGTTCAGCCAAAATTCTGGTACCGCTGCCGGCTTCTCCTCATTATTTACTCTGTCACATTAATATTAATGTGCCTTTAAAAAGAATGAGGAATTTCCTGCATTTTACCTGAACCTGATTTATTGCTAAGGATAGAATTGCAACCTTCTGTTTAAGAATAACCACCTGTTTAATAATGTTATTATAATAATTATTATTATAAATATGAATTAATGCAATAATGATGTTTTTAGTCAACACCTGAGGTAATTTCTGAATTTATGGTTACATGATAGCAGAGGGCTGATGTTGACAGTGACAGTTGTCATTTGCCTGTTTCCTGCAGCATGTTTGCGGTGCTTATATGGCTGACAGTTCTGAAAGGCTATTCTGTCAGAGGTGTCTTCTGTCTGTGGCTCTGTATGCTTCCCTAACATGAAATCTCCATCGACAGACCAGTGGATCAAGGCAGGGAGGACGGCTAGTGGTGTTTGGGGGTTCAGAGCAAGAGCATAGATTTGGGCATGGATGATGGGAGCACCGTGTGTGTTTAGGGGGCAGGGGGTTCTGGGCTGACTGGGGCCCTACCAGTGCTGAGGGTGGGGGGGAGACCTGCATCACAGACATCAGATGGAATGATGAAATTCACTGATGAATATGAAATGAATTGAAGAAAATGAGATGAATTGAAGAAAATGAAATGGAATAATGAAATGATGACACCCTCAGTCTTGGGGCTGTTTGTTGTATAACATCTTCATCTTGGGTTTCATTCCGCCAAAGCTGCAGGAGAAACGTAAAGATCTAGGTCCTGGCTGTCTCGTACAGTGCTGTACAGCGAATGCGCGTGCTTGCAAGGAGGGCAGAGGCGGGCGTGCTTAGGCAGCTCATCCTAACGGTCCCGACACCGGACCCCACTGCAGACAGCAAATGAGAATACCGCCGCTTTAATTGGGCCAAACTGTCACTGTGTTTTCTGCAATTAATCTGTTTATAGAATGCTGTAAAGTTGTTTTGACAGTTGAGAAGCTTGAGCAGTGATGTGAGTAGTTTTAATTGGTCTCTTTCTACCGATACACTCTTTAGGTATATTCCTTACAGTTAGGGATGCTTTAATGTACATGCTAGTGAAAATAACAATACGCGCTAGTGAACCGTCTTCTCGGTGACCTCCTAGCCGCTGATTCCTGTCCCATGCTGCAAGTTGAGCACCTGGGATTTCTGGAGCACCTGCGGCCACTTCGCAAATTCACGGGTGAGTGTCCGTCTCCTCCGCCGGGGGCCCTTGGGCGTCAGATTTTCCTCCGCGATGGCATATGAAACGGTCCAGTGTGCCGAACGTGCCGATGAGGCCCAAACAGAGGCTCACAAAGCACTCTGCGTATTGGCTTTGCTTAGCAAGTACGTGCCGCCTTTATAAAATAAAGCCGACCGAGCGTGAAATTGATATCCTTTCTACATCGCAGTCATTTCCCAAAAACACGTTTTTTTCACCTTTGCAAGGGTACAGCATGATGACTAGTAGGTGGGTGGGTGGATGGGGGGGGGGGGGGGGGGGGGGGGGGGGGGGGGGGGGGGAAGCTGCGTCCCATCTCTGTGCTGAAAAATCACTGCCCCCCCCCTCCCCAACCTAGGGTTCGACCTGACAGAGAAATTCCTCCTCCGTAAAGGGACGGTCACGGAAGAGCAGGCTACATTCAGGCTGGGAGGCACGCCTCTCATAAAGCAGACTGAGTGAGTGAAAACCCGCCGGCTGGGGGGTGGGGGGGTGGACACGCGTCTCACGTCTGTCTGTGTGCTGGTGCCTGAGGCTGCAGCTGATTGGGGGCCATGGACTCACCTTTATTCCCGAGTGTGAAAAGGATCCCCATTGGGAATATTCCCTGACCATCATTAGCCAATCAGCATTCCCGCGATTACTAAATATTCAGAGTGCTTCCTGCCATGTGAATCACATGTGAGAATTTAATGTCGGAGACACAAGGGGACAGGTACTGAGAGCAGGCCCTCCCATCCGAGTGATGGTGAGTCTGAGTGATGGTGTGCCCTTCAACAAGTTAGGATACTGTGCCTGTACTCATTTGAATCCTGGGTTTGAAGCCTAGGGTCAGACCCCTGAACAAGGCCCTTAGCCCCCAAATGCCCCAGGGCCTGGATGACCCCGTTTTGACAAAAAAAAAATGTATGTTGCTTTGGAAAAACGCATCTGCTAAATAAATAAGCTGTAAACGATATTCATACCAACATGTAACGTAAATATAATGAATGGCTGAGAGTGTTCAGCTCCTCAGCGACCGATTCCAAAAGCGCCCATGAGTCAATCCCCCATACGGGGTGAGAAGACTGACAGAGGGCCAGGCCGGCCTCGGGTTTCAGGGCCGCACTGCGGCCTTTTCTCAGAGTGTAGGCTTACCTGCGTTCCCGCTGATATCCGGAGTGAAGGAAAAAAAAAATGGCGGCTTTCTGCTGGCTGCCACGCAGTGACCTGCATATCTTACCGATAATCCCATTTGCGTTCACTAATAAGGGCAAACCGCGGGGTGATTTGGCGAGGGCGAGCACGCAGATGGGCAGCGCGGGCCAGAGGATGGAGGGAGCACGCGATTGCTGGGGAATGTCGGAGAGACCTGGAAATAGCGCGGGGGAGATGAGCAGCGCGGCCCGGCTCCGGTGTGCACGCGCCGGCTCTTTGATTTCCACTGACTTTTCGTCTTTTCCTTGATGTGTCTATTTATGGTGCCAGCATTCCGTTCTCCTCTAGACGGGGAATGTTACAGTGTTTTACGCTTATATTGCACGGTCATTAAGGTACCTAACTCGACGTTGTGTATAAACCGGGATCGGTGAATTATAAACTTGCTGATAGAGTTGATAGCTCTAGCTAATGGAGAGTTAAATATTTGATGAGGATTTGTTAGCTCCTGTTGTCAAACGAGCCGCGCGGCCGCCCTGCAGCCGCGCCCGCCGCTCTCGTTTTGAAGTTCGAGCTTCTGTTCCGAGTGTTTTCCTTCTCACTGCAGGCGAAGCTGTATTTTTAGAGCAGTCACATCACACGGTGCTGCCCGGGACGCTCGAGGGGGGCGCGCCCTGGCCCGCAAACTCCGACCGCCGTCACTCTGGGCACCACCCACAACCGGGGGCCTGTCGATTCAGCCTCTTTTCAGGCCGGTTCGTGAGAGGAGAAGCAGGCAGGAGCTCAGTCTCGATTATCCGAGCGCTTTGACAGGTGACGGCACCCGTCAGCTGGGGAGGGAAGGCTCCCTGTCACAAACTCCAAACATCTCTCACTTTACCCTCAGGAAACGTAGCTGGGATCGTCTTTCCCGGCTCCCTGGGCTCCAATTGATACAGTTACACGGAGATGGAAGCCTCTGCTGTCCTGGAACATGCTTTTTAAGAGATGAAGGATTAGTTCAGTTCCTGGCTTCCAAAATAAACCTTCGATGTATTTTCCAGGCCAAAATGACCTTCGGCCGCCGGTCGGCAGCTGTGTGCCAGCAGCGCCCCTTTCATGAGGCCGCCCTCCGTGTTCGAGCTCCTCACTCATTAATGGGTTTTAACAAGCCCTGCCTCTTGTGTTCTGCTGCATGTCTCTGGGGGACACCCCCACAAAGAACATCAGTGACACCCAGCATTTGATTCAAGGGCCAGAGCTGTCAGCCAACCTTGACTTATATTTTTTTGACATATTTTTCACTGCGCACCGAGAAAGTGAAGTGACTTCGCTATAGTATACCCTCAACTGCATTATTTACCCTTAACTACAATATACCCTCTTAGCTACACTGTAAGAAAAGTCAGCAAAAACATGGTCCAATGTACCGTGTTAATATTAAGGAATTTTCTGTATAAATTTTTCACAGGTGTTTTACGATTTAATTTGAATTTCACGTTGCATTGTGGGAGCGAGTACACATGCAAAATTTAACAAAAAAACATCCGTAATAAAACGGATAATGTCCCGGCAGAAAATTACCAGTATATTATCAGTCTTTTACTATTTTTTACAGTGTAAACTACCTACCCTTATCCATGGTATATAGCTTTAACCAGAGAATACCCTTTTAAATACGGTGTACACCCTTACTTAACCCTAACCCTTATCTGCCATTACATTCCCTTATGGGCTGTGACCCTCGGGCTGAATGGGATCTACTCCTTATATTTTCCTTGACCTGAAAAGGAGTTTACTGGCCTTGAGCCAGGAGCGGAGTCGTGCTTATTTACGACAGCGGTTGTAAGTGCTTTCCTCTCTCCTATAAACATGTTAAAAGGTTAACTGGCCAATTCAAGCTGCCCCCGCAGTTACTGCGTGATGTTTTCCTCGTTTGCCTGACGCTTGGCTTTCGACAGCACCACAGCTTCTCAGTGTGCAAGGCGGCTTTGGACCCAGTTCACGTGGTTCTTGAAGATAGGAAAAAAACCGTTAAGATGAAAATGTCACACGTGTGTCAAACAGTAAGTGACACATGCTGGGCTCATGCCAAAAGCTCAGGCAGCTGGGAGCCCGGGGGTGACAGCTCTCTAACCCCACAGCCTTCTGGGGTCATCGCAAGCAACACTGCGTGAACTTACTGTCTGTCAGGTGGTCCCGGCAGGACCTCAAAGCCCCCTAAATCTGTTGTCTGCTTCCAGGGGCCACCGTGTGCCCGCTTAAGCCTCAGTCTTAAGGGCGATCGCGTAGCAGTCTGGTCTCTGCTGGACTGACTGCATGGAGCTCTGGTTTTTCCACCAGAACCCAGGAGTTATTCCAGTGTCCTTGAATTCTAATGAATGTTCCAGAAAGAGTCTACTGTCCCCAGGCAGTCTGCCTGCTGCCTTCCTCTTACATCTGTGTCGCTCGCTGCTCGTGTCCGACAATGTGGCCCTTTTGATCCTCCTGTGGATCTCGCCCCGCATATGTCATTATACTGTAATAACGCCGTCAATATCGCCCCCATGAATTCTGGGGACTCTGGAGGACACGACACCAGGACAAGACAAGATTATCTGTTAGAGCAGAAACTAATTTTCAGTCACTCTCGTGCAGCTGCCAGTGCCAGAACGGGTGATTTAAGTGACAAATTAGTTATTCATTTCTTCTTTTAACTTGTCGGGTAATTAATTGCAAGGGTAAATACTTAAAGGGGTCGATCCAAACAGACCGACTTTGTTGTTCCAGGTAAGCGCAAATTAAATTTATCCTTTAAAATGCTTTCAGAGGGAAGGTCAGTGTACCACGCAGAACAGGGTCATTTAAAGACTTCAGAGATTGTTCGTTACCATGTCTCTGAAGAAATATTACTTTATAAAAGTATGTTAATGGTGCAAGGAAAAATTAAATCACTGTCTGACACTTTAATCACCTCTCTGGGCTGTTTTCTCAGTTTCTCAGCGATATGAAATATGCTATATATGAATATATAAGGGCGGCACGGTGGCGCAGTGGGTAGCGCTTCCGCCTCACACCTCTGGGACCAGGGTTCGAATCCGGCC
>JAODKL010000062.1:1893631-1908586 GCA_026780765.1 Petrocephalus schoutedeni
GTGAAGGAGGAGGACATACTGCACAGTATAAGACAGGGGACTGTGTGAAGGAGGAGGACATACTGCACAGTATAAGACAGGGGGCTCTGTGAAGGAGGAGGACATACTGCACAGTATAAAATAGGGGACCGTGTGAAGGAGGAGGACACACTGCACAGTTTAAGATAGGGGACCGTGTGAAGGAGGAGGGTATACTGCAAAGTATAAGACAGGGGACCGTGTGAATTAGGATGACATCCTGCACAGCGTCCGTGTTCCTCTGTTACAATCAGGGGACTGTATGAATGAGGAGGACATCCTGCACAGTATTCCTCTGTCAGAAATAAGCAATGGGGGGCTGCAGTGCCGGGGAGCAGGGGGGGCTGCGTATTATTATTCTCTGGAGCGCGGTACTGATATCAGCAGAGTGAGCAGTGGCGGCAGGTCCCCACCGGCCAGTCGGCCGGCCGGCGAGCGTGTACCACACCTCGGAGGCCAGTCCCCACGTCCCAGGCAGCAGAGCGCTGAGCAAACGGAAAGCTACACAAACATTTCCTGCTGTGTCCCTACAGCTGGCGACAGCCAGCCTTCTCGCCGTTTCCCTTACAGGCAGGATCCTCTTCCATGCAGCTTCCGTGAGTTTCCGCTCTGGCATATTAGGAGATCCCAGGACAGCTCAGACACCGCAGAGCCACGTCCGCTGACTGCATATCTCCATGGACCTGTAATCTGCACAGTCAGTGGGTGCTCCTGTCATGAGCCACAGACTGCCTAACTGTGTTAAATGCACTGGCAGTGATTTTCATTTGCTTGGTTTGATTTAAAGTGCTTTTAGTGTGAGTATGAACATGAGCCTCTATACAGTTAAGTGTGAGACAGGCTGATTTACATGCCCCCCCCCCCCCTTGGCTTCCACCTGCTTTTCACCGCCTGCTTAACTCATGGGTTAATCATGTCCTTATATTTAGACCTGTGTGGTCTAAATCAGTTTCAATACTGAGGGACCAGCTCAGGGATATTCACTTGGTAACCCTTCAGGCCACCACTTGTGTGGTAGGTCTATGTTGTCACCATCCATAGTGCTGAGTTGGGTGTTTGGTTCATATCCTCCCCATCCATAATGTGTCCTGTAGGTTGTTTAGTCTGTGCGTCCAGTAGGGTGTTTGGTTCGTATCCTCCCCCTCCATAGTGCGTCCAGTAGGGTGTTTGGTCCGTATCCTCCCCCTCCATAGTGTGTCCAGTAGGGTGTTTGGTCTGTATCCTCCCCCTCCATAGTGCATCCAGTAGGGTGTTTGGTCTGTTTCTTCTCCACACACACAAAGACACACACGCACACACATGTTTGTGTCCATATTTTTCTGGGGACCACCCATTCATTCCTATGGGCATAACCCTAATCCCAACATGGACACCCTTAACCCCTACCCAGCCCTAACCCTAACCACACAAACCAAAGGAAATACATGCAAGACTTTCAGCATTTTTAGTTTTTTGATTGCAGTCTTTTATAAAATTGAGTTTAGCCTTGTAGGGAGCGAAAAAATGATCCCCACAACATCAAAATAACTGGTTTTTCTCACATTGTGGGAATATTTGGTAACATGTACATAACCCATGCACACGTGCATGCACGCACACACGCACGCACAGACATGCCCGTGCATACACACGTATATGCCTGTACGCACATGCGCACACACACAAACACACGGACATACACATGTTCGCACACACATGCACTCACATGCTCACACACACGCATGCAGCATTGTTTTAGTGGAAAGAGAAACATGGAGGTTGTCTGCACTGGGGGAGATTCCTGTGATGCAGATCTGTATCCTCCCCCCCATACTGTGTGTGGTATGGTGTTCGCGCCATATCTTTCCATCCATGGATCAGGGACTTGACATTCAGGGTAATTTTGTGTCTCCCCGTCCCATCTGCACACGCACGCATGTTACGGACCCGGCTGATCAGTGAGAGCTGCAGTCAGCAGCCGCCAAGAAGCCGAGCACTGAGCCACCTGTAGGGTGATGTTTCCTCTGGCCATAAGACCCTCTGCCGCTGCATCCCAGGCGTCTGCATACCACCGCAGACGTTACTACAAAGCAGACACCTTCTGCACGCCTCTGCTTGACTGCAGTGTAAATATTGATCGGGATGTGCTCACAGCATGGAGTAATTAATCAGGTGGCAGGCTGGGAAATGAATGGCGTTCGTGGTTTAAACACCAAAGTGAAACCTTATCCTTTCATACGGACCAAACAAGCCCATCCATGTACGCCGTTGTTAAGTTGTTGAGTATTTATATCTGTCATACAGTACTTTATCACAGTACTCTATCCACGATGATGTGTGAAGTGCGGTCCTGAGCGGATGATGAGCTTAGAGCTGGTTATGCTCCTGATCTCATGCCATGGATCTCATATGCATGAGGAACATGACGTGAATGCCCTTCACCGTAGCCATGGGTGAGTTCTCACCTTCTGGCCAAGGTGAGGCGGCTTTGCCCTGGTGTCTCCTGGAGAATGCAGGCTTCACATCACAGCTGAGGTCTGATCTCAGCTAAGATGCTTGCTGTATTTGTGCCCCGTCGGTTCTCACTCGTGCCTTTGTGCCTTCCTGCTGGGCCTGATCCATCACCACCAAAGCCTGTCCATTACTGACAGTCCTCTGACAGTGCGGGCCGGCCTGTGCATTCACCCTGTCAATATGTCCCTGGCTCGTTCGTAAGCGAGGGCCGTGCTGTGTAAAGCTCTCCAATGTGTGTGGGGGGGGTGGTCTTCCATGCTGCTCCCTCCCTTGACCTCGACCAGCTCTGACATCCGGGCGGCTTCTTCTTCACAGGGTCTGAAAGGAGATCCAGGTGCCCAGGGTCCTGCTGGTCCCAAAGGTGACAAGGTGAGCAAATCCGTTGGGGAATTTCAGCAAGTGGCCCTGATTGTAAGATATGGCTGAAGCGGCGCCACAGGCCAGACTACTACCCCCCCCACGGCGGGCCGTGTGACCGGCCCCCTCCTATCACACAGCCACCGCGTGTTTCACCCCGAAGGCAGCATGTGCATGGGGCATCGATGACATATTTATTTCTGATGGAAGCCAGCGCCTCTCCTTGCGATTCGAAAGTGATTTATTTGTTTATGGCAGCCCCCTCATCTCCCCCCCGCCAGAGGACACACCCTTAAAATAGGTCCAGATCATACCAGGGGATCCTGTGAGGCTCAGGGTGGGTACAGGCCGTTCGGCAAAAATGGGCTTTCTTGGTGGACACTGGACACACTGGATTCAGCTTTTTTTTCCCTGAATGATTTCATTCCATTTTATTTTATTGGTTTGGATGCAGAAACACACGGTAATTCCCGAGTGGGTGGTTCCTGCAGAACTGTTAGCATAGGTCCCAGAAGAGGACAATGGTGAGCTCTCGTTAAGAGTGATGCAGACGTGATGGCTTTCTGATCGCCGGGAAGGCAAGAGGTGGCAGGGTACAACAGGAGGTGGCAGGGTATGGCAGGAGGCGGCAGGGTATGGCAGGCGGCGGAAGGGTACAGCAGGGTATGGCAGGAGGCGGCAGTGAACGGTAGGGTACGGCAGGAGGCGGCAGGGTACGGCAGTAGGTGGCAGGGTACGGCAGGAGGCAGCAGTGTCAAGCAGGGTACAGCAGGAGGTGGCAGGAGGCGGCAGGGTATGGCAGGGTACGGCAGGAGGCAGCAGTGTATGGCTGGAGGCAGCAGGGTATGGCAGGAGGCGACAGGGTATGGCAGGAGGCGGCAGGGTATGGCAGGAGGCGACAGGGTATGGCAGGTATGGCAGGAGGCGGCAGGGTAGAAGCGAACCCCACATTCCTTTTGTGTCTGTCTCTGAGAACACTTGGGCGACTTACTGGTGCTTTCATGTTGTTTTTCTTTTTTAACACAGTGCTACTGTGCTGCTCATGAGATTTACAAGAATTTCCTGTAATTTTGCAGTTTTTCTTGTTTTTGAGGAGCTCCGCGATTACCGGTAACTGTAGGTGCAGTGAGTTACTCTAGTGAAGTTTTAAAGAGCTCTCTGTTTTCCTGAAAGCTCTTATCTCATCACACCTTTTCAGGAACGCTTTGTATTAAAACAGCCTTTCGATGCCTGCAGTGGGCTGTGGTTTTACATGGTGTCATTTACACTCCACTGCACGTGTACAAAACAGCTCCTCAGCACACTGCACTCCCCACAGGCTCCTCAGAGGACACGATCATGCAGTTTAGCCTCAAGTGGTAGGTCACGAAATTGATTAATTTATTGGACTGTGAATTCAGTCATCGTGTGTAGAGAGTTCATGCTTCATGCTGATTCCTTAAAAAAGGTGCAGATGTGGAAGTACCATGAGAAACGTGCCTAAGGATGGTGGAGTGAAGGTGAAAGGGTGAAGTGATGAGTGGTGCGAGAAGGTAGAGTGGCACATTCCTTTGAGATCTGTGAACAAGGAGCCCCATTGACATTTTATCATGGGACACAGCATTTCAGCCTACACCCCTTACTGATAAATATCTGATTTTGACAACAAACGTTCAGTCTGAATGGACGTGATCGGGGAGATTCCTGTGATGCAGGGTGCATCATCTTTAGCACCGTCTTTGATCTCAAAAATCACAAGCCTTTAAAGTCAAGCGCATTCAGAATGCTTCTGACCTCCCCTTTATGCCTTATGGGCGTTAATCTTGCAGCACTGATGTTAATAAATGTGATGGTGTGTCCTACAGGGAGACGTTGGCCCCCCCTGTCCACCAGGCAACACAGTGAGTATCTCTGACATCACGCATGCTTGATGTGACCACTGCCCCACCCCATGCCAGTGAGAGTGAGCCAATCACAGCCCTCATGTTCCCATGGCGTTACATAGCCCCGTTCTCTCACAGGAGGCATCCCTCCTCACATCTGTTTCAAACCAAATCAGCTGGCCATCCAAAGGCACTCGGGCAGAGGTGGACAGTTCAGCCAAGATTTTGTTCCAACCAACTAGTTGAGTACTCAGGAACTGAACTGGTTGGCTGAAACAAACTCTTGGTCTGGTTTTGCACTTTCTGAAACCAAACCTTCTACTGAAGGAGCTTGTTGGGGGGCGGCTGGCCTTATGGACAGGTGGCTGGCCGGGGGAGGCCTTGGGGTAGGGACCGGCCCACCTCCTAGGCCGGGTGAGCTGTCGCCTGTTTCCCCAGCAAGGATCAGCAAGGGCAGTCCTCACACCCTGGCTCTCCGTGAAGAGGGGGGGGGTCTCTCTTTTCATCCCTGCCGGGATCTGATGCTGAGATCCCAGATCGGACAGAAGGAAAGCAGACACTGACCTGATTGTCCACATGTTGTGTGAGTGCTCTGGCTCCCGGCTGTGCTCAGGTCCAGCTGTGCAGATGTCAGAGTGTGTCCAGGCTGCCTGTAACAGCGCCTGGCGAAGCTCACAGGAACCCTGGCACTGCAGCAGAAGCTTGGTAATAATAATACATTTATAAGAATAAGCAGAGCAGTGCCGCCTCTTCCGTGGCGTGAGAGCGAGCCACTCGTCTCCCTTGTCCTTCACATTCCTCACGGCGCGATGTGTGGCTGCTGATATCCAAGCTGGAGCATCTCACACGCTGGCGGTGGAGCTGTGGCACATGACTGCAGGGTTTGCTTTACGGGAAGCATCCTTACAATCCGGGCCGTCACATTTTGTCTTAGAGCCACACCCAGGACTGGCATTGCTCCAGGCGCCTATTCTGGTCCGGGCTTCTATAAAAAGTCATTAATATTTTCCATTCGAAAGCGGAGCCCCGTTAATTGGCCAGTGGCTGAAATGCAACACTGTTTATCTGGATGTTCAGACGCACCGCTGTAAGACTGCCGCGTCCACATCGGAGCCTTGGTACCCTCTGACCCAAAGGTTGCAACTGCAACTGATTCATGTTTACTTGTCCTCCAACTGGCTGATGGGTCTCCATTTGGTATTCTAAGGCCTTCTTTAATGGTGATTTTCGAGCAAACTCCTCTGGTGTTACTTGTGCGCAATAGCATCTTATCATTCTGTTTGATGTTTTCTTCCAGAGTGAAAGCAAAGGTGACAGAGGCGAGCCTGTAAGTCATGCTTTTTCATTCCCGGATCTCGCTTCTGTAAATGCCATTCCATTGTGATGTTGCATTTAATTTAGATCAAAATAAAAACCAACTTGGACAACGCAGTCACGGGGTAAAATGACATGACGTAATTATTTCTTAGTGCAGTGAGCACATTCATTGCTGATTGATGTTTAATATACACTATATGGCCAACAGTATGTGGACCCTCCTATTAAGGTGATCAATCAATAGTTATTGCTGACGCACCACAGCACGCAACAATGAAACGTGTCCTCTGCTTTTAACCCATGTGACATCATGACACAGCAGGGGGCGTGTGAGCGCCCGGGGAGCAGTGCTTGGGGATGGTACCTTGCTCAGGGTACCTCAGCAGTACTTGTGGGTCGGGGACTCGAACCAGTGATCTTTCAGTTACACAGTTGCATCCATTACCACTACACCAGCTGCCTGCCTCATTAATTAAAGGAATTGCCTAATTGAGCCACACCCATTGCTGACATAGGAGTATAACTTAGGACAGATTCATGCGATCGCCTGCAGCAAACGCTGGCTGCAGAATAAGAGCTTAGTGACTTTCCACATAGCACCATCATAGGATGCTATCTTTTCAACATTTCTGCCCTGCTAGAACTGCCCTGGTTGACCACAAGCAAAGTGATTGTTTAGGTCACAACGTCTGGGAGCCATACAACACGAGAGAAATGCACCTGATCACACAACCTCTGTACCAAACCTGAATGGCAGCAGATCCCATCAGCAGTATTCCAACATCTAATGGAAAGTCTTCCCAGAAGAGCAGAGGCTATTATAGTAACAGCTGGCCAGCCAAGTGCATAATAATATACTTGGTTTCAAAATTAGGTGTTGGACAAGGTGATATCCAGATACCTTTGGCCATACCGTTTAATGTATACTTCAGTGGAGGGGAAATGTGTGTGGCTAGGCCGTGCCACTCCATGTGCCCGCAACGTGTCATTCCTGCCATGAGGAGGCGCACTGTGCCACATTTACACTTACCTTTGCTCTGTTTTCTCCCTGGTTCACACAGGGCCTGCCTGGTACCACTGGCCTGCAGGTAAGAGCACTAATGAACTTGTCGAACCCCTTTTTGTTACCGTTAAACTGTAGCTTAATTGCGGCTCTACACGCAGAATGCTCTTCCAGTCCAGCTCACCAGCCCGCTAATTTGTTCTCTCCATCTCCAACCATCCACCAGGGACCTGCAGGGTTACCTGGGAAACCTGGAGCTGTTGGCACGGAGGGCAAGAGAGTGAGTAAAGTTTGGGGGGGGGGGGGCAGACGGGAGTAACCCTGCTGGCGGGAGGGCAGCATGACCCTATGTGTGGGCGGGTGGGTGGTGATGCCCCATGGGTAGGTGGGCAGGTGGGCGGGCGGTGTGACCCCATGGGCAGGCGGGTGGGTGGCTGACCCTGCAGGCGGGCGGCTGACCCCGCAGGCGGGTGGTGTGACCTCGTGGGCGGGCGGCTGACCCCGCGGGCAGGTGGTGTGACCCTGCGGGCGAGCGACTGACCCCGCGAGTTGGGGCCGTGTAGGGCTCTGAGATGGGCGGCCAGCAGCTGGCTCTATGGGTCCAAGAGCTGAGGCCACCTGAGAGCAGGGCCTTGAGGGGGAGGGAGGGCAAGACTGACAGCACAAATGGGAAAGGCAGTGGGGAGGGGGGGCTTCTGTGGTTCTGTGGGCGGAGGAGCCATAAATGCCCAATATCACCGCAAAGTGACATTGCTGACCGGTGTGCTGTTTCCGTGGCGCCTGTCAACACACGTGGAGAGCGCAGACAGGAGACACGCCTGGGAAAACAGGGCTGGCAGGTGTCCAGGGGCCGCTGCCATAGCAGGCATGTTCTGATTAGCCGAGGGCGTGTCGAGAGCTCCAGTAGGACAGCCGCAGGAAGGTACCACTTTCGGAGAGTTTGGGGGCCTGTCTGCCGACACTAGCTCAGGGGCTTTAATTAAAGCAGGTTGGTCTCCTGGTGGCAATAAAAGGTACTAGGAGGAAGAATGTGTTTCTGACCATGTGACCTACTCTGAGGATGTGCAACTTTTAACTGGGGATTAACATGCCATCTGACTGCTTCAATGATACAAACCTGAGAAACGCCATTTGATGTGTTGCCTCGCATCTGGAAAAAAGGATGGACGAGTTTCTGCTGTTACAAGTTTTTAACAATCGCTGTTAATCCAGCTCATATGGAACTTGAATATTTGATTTGATATTTGAAGGCTCAGGTAAATGCATATGGAAGTCAGCAGACATTTTCAAACAAACATAGCCATACAAATACAGGCAAACGAACGTTGCCAAATGAACATGCGAAGAACAGCCACCACATGGCTCCCTGATTACTCCGTTTTTTGCAAACAGAGACAAACGGAGGCCGTGCTTCAGGATCCCCAGCCGTCTATAAGGTCCCTGTGGGAACAGCACGCTCTCTATCCAAAACACGGGCTGGGAGGCAGCAGGAGTGGGCCGCGGGGGGCGGGGCCTTACTGAGGGCGGAGCCTTTCAGGGGGCTGAGCCTCGCATAGAGCGTGTTGTTCTCCTTGGGAACGCGCAGGCCCCTTTCTATTTATATGCTGTCTTTGATGGCTGGACGGTTTCCTAATGGCTGCGAACGCGGTAAAGTTTCAGGTATTTTTAGGTGCTGTAGTCACATGCGGTTTTCCGTGCGAAGGGTGGTGGAGGGAGTCCATCGTGGCCAGGACCGGCCACTTAAAGGCCTCCAACCCAATTAACACCTCTGCGCCGGGATTATCCCTGGTGGACTTTGATCTGAGCTTTGTCTGGTATCCGGCTTGTGGAGAATAGTGTAGCATGTCTATCCTTGGTACGCCCATTACCGATGCAAGAGGAAGTATCACAGTGTCACACTGTGCGGCTATGAAGCCTGCACATTTATAGCTGTCCAGCCCCCGCACCCCCATGCAGCCCGCGGCCCCGCCGTCTCTCTTAACAATCTGTCGGTGTCGACTTATTAATTGTCAGTCCCTCCCAACTGCCAGAGATGATTGTGACAGTTTGGGAACATCGCTAATAGCCTGTGACTATCATTCAGAGAGGCAGATAGACGCCGACAGGCAGCGTCTGTCTGACCATGTGACGTGTGGCCGGTTCCACACCGAGGAAAAGCTCAACTGCAAATTAAAATGAGCCGTAAGGTGAATCAGCGCCTGATTGGTGAGGAGATCAGCTGTGGGTGGCATCATGGGCTGGGGTATGTCATCGATCTTCTACCCAAGAGCACCCAGAATGATGGCTTTCCGAATATTCAATACTGAGTTTGATTAGACCGGATTCAGCATGTAGTACATATTTCTGCACCTCAGGGGACCGTATCATACGTCACACGCAGACCGTTCTCCGTTAATGGAACTAATTATTTCACTCGTGTGACATTTCCAAAGGCCACAGCTTGTATTTATACCACTGGAATCTCTGTCAACTGGAAAACCACTTCAGGTCAAGAGGTAAAATGTTAAGGACCATCTAATTGCCTGCGTTCAGCCAAATACAAAGTAAACAGACAAGTATGAAGAGTCTGAACTGGATTTTCTCCACATCACGTCCGACCAACAGATTTCTCTCGATTTTCACACATCTGCTGTCTTTGCGGTGACCTGGAAGCCATCCATCCTGCTGCTGTTTTTGTTGCTGACTTTAATTAGCCAAAGATATAGAGGAACACCGGCCAGCTTTTGTCAAATGTGTGTTCATCGAAGAGTACAACAACTAGCATGATTTATCAGCGTGGTCTAGGCCTGTGTGTCTCTAATTCCTCTTTCTTCAAGACAAGATGGATTTACTGAATAATGACATCTGCTTAGCTAAGTTGGGTTGATTTCTGCTCACCGTAAGTGGAATTGAGGCTGTCATTTTGTTTTTGTGATTTTTTTCCCCCCACAATTCTGTCTGCTTTCTTTGTGTTTCCCTGGCAATAATCTGAGAGAGCTGATTGGCTGAGAAAGTCAGCCAATCAAAGTGGGTGCTCTCACCTTTTGCTATAGTCCCCAAATCACTGCCTCTAAACCGGAGTTATGTTTGACTTTTAATCCCTTGAGTATGGTGACATTCCCTGCCAACAACACACCAGTCAGTGTGACAGGGTAACTGACCATTGTTTCGTCTGTGTTCTGTTGGCAGTGTGGTACTCGTACATTAGTGCATTAAACCTGTAAAATCCCGCTGGCGATGGAGGCCGAGGCCCAAGATGGATTTAGCCCGGTTTACCATAGTGACGTGGCGGCTGGCCCACGGCCTGTGGGTGAACACTAGTCATATGTGTTCTCACGGTTGCCAGTCACCTCCTCCTGGCCTGTCGTGGCCAGCTTAGCGGAGCCCTTAGGAAGGTTCACTACCAGCAAGGCCTCGTTTGTCTGCAAAGACAACGGGCCACACACCATCTGTCGCTGAAAGGCCTGGCCGGGCCCCGTGTGCTGAATCCAAGGGCTGGTGGACTCCTGTGCGGAACGGCCAAGGCGAAGGCCGGCCATTCGCAGGCCGCATGGCTGCCATTGCTATAGCGCCCCCAGGGCCTGGAACGTGACCCTGTGATGTTTGTGGGTCCTGCGGCCAGCTGAATTCTCAGCATATGTAGCGCTTTGCTAATCTGTTTTACTGATTCATTCAGGCAACCATACTAAAGGTTTTTAGAATAGCGATGAAGGAGAGAACTGCAGCAAGAACAGAAGGTGGCCTTCAGGTGGCTGCGAGGGGCTACAGCGTGAGAGGTAGGCCTCACACGTGCTGTGGGATCATGGGTAACAGCACAGCTATTCTCTACCAGAAGAATGGCTGCTATCTCCAAGGTCAGGATTAGCCTACAGTAAACGATGGCTCTTTATTGCAGTGTGCCCTTAAAGCCATCCTTCTAACAGAAAAGCAGTCGGGGCTTCACAGGCTGAGACCTCTTAGCGCGCGCGTGTGTGTGTGGCTGTAGCTTGCTGCTGATGAGATCGGCAGGAGAGCAGGAATTGCTCGATTTTAACCGGGAGGGTGTAACCTGAGTGGACTTACTGTGTAAACAAGCAGGCCAGTTGTTGGGCTCGAAGCAATTTTCTCATGGTGGGAAGATCTCCCAGCTGTTTGAGGGACACCCTCCGGTAGGAAGAGAGAGACAAACAGCCATTATAGCGCCTAGTAGCCATTAACGAGCGGAACGGGGCTTCAAATCTACTTACCATATTGGTGAGAAAATCTCTCTAAACACAGAATGTAAAATCTGTAATTTTGATGTTTTATTGCGGAATTAGGTTGTGTTTTCTCTAAGGGCCAAATGAATTAAACTTAAGGACACAATATACTGTATGTCTATAATTGGCCTTTATCTGGCAGCGTCGCTTCGGCCCCCTTGGAGGCCCGGAACGCCTCGTCTTCAGCACGCAGGAGCCGCCCACATGGGCCTCTGCTTACAGATGTCCGCTTCCTGCTCGTGGCGACACGGTGGCCCAGTGACAGGTGTCTGGTAAGCTCAGTGTCCGGGCCACGTGGCCATATGTCACCCCCCACCTCCAGACATGTGCCAGGGCGTCTCCAAGGTTGTCCTGGAATACAGCCCCCACTTCCTGGCCCCTCGGCGGCCTGCCGGCCGGCCTCCGGGCCCATCAGGTGCATGAAGTCACCTCAGGGCAGCATCCTGCCGGCTCATAAGGCTCCCGTCAAATGACAGCAGTCCTCGTTGGGCCCCCTGCCTCTCAGTGTCCCACCAGGGTGGCGATGCCATAATACCGGGGGGGGGATCAGACTGTTGGATGTGTCTCTGTGACTCGGGCCCCATGACAGCTGACCTCCAGCCTGAAGCCTTGAAGCAGCGGGTCCCCCGCCTTGCCAGAGACGGTCTGGGGGCCCGGACGTGTCACAGAGACGGGCCCCAGCCCGCAGACATGCTGTTCCGTTTGGCCCGAGCCACTTCTGGGAACAACAACGCTTGTATAATTTTTATTTATTACCCCCATGATCCGTATGTGCGTGCCCCCCCCCCCTCCCTGGACTTTTCGTCCGGCCAGTCAGAGCGCCCACGGAGGCCTCGGCATTCCTGATTTATGTCGCCCCATCCCCCAGATCAGCTTCCTATGATCCATTTCTGTAGATGTTCAAACCGGAGAGGCTCGCGGGGCACAGGAAGTGATCCGAGCAGGAATGGCACCTCCCTGGGAGAAGGCGTGCGGATCAGTGACAGCCGAGTAGCAGCTATCGGCTCAGACGCATGGACAGCTGACCTTTTACTGCCTGATGTTAGCTCCCTGTCGATTTACAGGCGACACAGTTTCATTAGAGATCCCCCCTCCCCCGCGCCTGTCGCTGTGGCACCAGCCTGTGGGGAGCTGGGCTGTGGCATGCGGGGGCCCCCTCCACCCCAGCGGGCCACTTTGGCACCCCTATGGTGGCCAGAGCAGAGGACAGTGCCCCCGGTCAGCTGTCTGGCACGGGACCGCAGCGAGATCCGTAAGCCTAACTGGCCCGATCACAGACCCAATGTGCACTTGGAAGACTGCCGGGTTATCGGTCACATTGCAAAATTGTAGAATTTTGTTGCAAGGTGGGGAGCATAAAATGGGAAATAATTCATAATGAGGGGCCACCCTTATCATTAACCAATCATATGTTTTGAATCAATGGGTGACAGGGGATGGCCACTCTGGGGGTCAATCAGATTTCAACTAAGGCCAGTCCCTGCCCCAATATACACCCCTTATCTGAAGCTGCATATGCGGCCTGATATAATGATCCAGGGGCCCCGTGGCTTCCGCAGATCTGTGAATGGATCTTCGCTTGCGTGCCATGCAAGCCGTTAAAAGCCAAGGACAATTAAAGCCATTAAAATCCATTAATGGATGAAACGGTACAGGGTCGCCATGGTGACGCACTTACAATCCTCAAGCACTTTATTCCACGTGCCTCACGCCAAAAAGCAGTGAAATGGAGTTCAGTGCTGACTCATTTTCGCCCAATGAAAACGCTGATCTTACAGCGCTCCATTAGAGCACAGCTTCCTGCCGCTTATTAATCTCCGGAAAGGTCTGTCACAACTCGAAAAGAGACAGAGATGGACAGAAAGCGCAGGGGTCAGACTCGCCAGCAGCGAATTGCCATGCCTCCTTACGTGTTCTTAGATTGAGCAGTGAGCATGTTTGCTTAAATGTTTTCAGGCCGAATCCTGAGGAATGACCTTGTGTGACCAACGCAAATCGCTCGCAAGAGAAATGAATCGTTTCAGAAATGCTGTGGCAGTTTTTTTGTGCAGCTGCACAGCACACACTCTTCCAAACTGATTTCCCATGAGTGTAAATGAGCAAGGAACCCTGACCCGCACCACACACGCCGCAAGGACGCCTCCTGTTTCGTTAATACAAGCAGGCCCCCCACCCCCCGATCGGCCTTGCCGGCAGCAAAACTGTTCAAAGTTAAGCTCTGGTCCCCACCTAGTGGTGGGATTCGTGAACTGCGTGGCCCCACACCAGTGAGCGGAGCGCTTGGCAAACCGTGGGAGGGCTTTGCCAGCCGGAATGCCAGCCGTCTTTTTCAAATGTTTAGAAATTGGGCAGATAAAATGCACAATATGTGATATAAATAAATAAAGGCTAAGCTGCGTGTGAGCGCGCTCCAAAGCGCCGTCAGCCTCGCTGCCATCTGCCTGTCACTGTCAGGCACTGCGCTTAACCCCTGGCAGGCTGCTGGAACAAATCCCGCTGTGCGAGGCGGAGCGGCACGTGGATATTACAGGCAGCCAGTGGGAGGCAGAGTCGTGGGGAGGCCAAGTCAAAAGGAGGCGGCAGAGTCACAGGGAGAGTCGCGGGCAGTCCAAGTCACAAGGAAGCGGCAGAGTCATAGGGAGGTGGCGGAGTCGTGGGCAGGCCGAGTCACAAGCAGGTGGCAGAGTCACAGGGAGGTGGCGGAGTCACGGGCAGTCCAAGTCACAAGGAGGCGGCAGAGTCATAGGGAGGTGGGAGAGTCGTGGGCAGGCGGAGTCACAAGGAGGTGGCAGAGTCACAGGGAGGTGGCGGAGTCACAGGCAGGCAGAGTCACAAGGAGGTGGGAGAGTCGCGGGCAGGCCGAATCACAAGGAGGTGGCAGAGTCACAGGGAGGAGGCAGAGTCGCGGGCAGGCCGAGTCACAGGGAGGCTATGGAGTCGCAGGGAGGCGGCAGACTTGCAGGGAGGTGGACTACTTCAGTTTACCATGCTGTCCCAGCAGACAGGCCCAACCGCCCGGGTTTACTGCGGCGTCCCAGCAGATACAGTAGGCCCAACCACCCAGATTTACTGCGGCGTCGCAGTATATCGAACCGCCACTCTTACAGGCATATGTGAGGCTCTGCCTCTCTTCTCCTCTTCTCTCTCCCCTCCTCTCCTCTCCTGATATTTTATAATAACAGCTGGAGAAGAAGCCACTTCTCATACTCTAATATTTACCCGTGGGCTGAGCGAATTTATTTACTCACTCATAAGCACCTCTGTTGACATACATACATTTTAACAGACAGTGGCAGTTAGAATCACTTTATCCTTCTCTGCCTCTCTCTTTCTCCATCTCTCTCTGACTCTGTGTCCCTGTCTGTCTCTCATGGTCACTCTTGCTGTCTGTCTCTGTCTCTCTCCCCATCTCTCTGTCTGTCTATCACTCTCTCTGTCACTCTCTCTCTCTCTGCCTCTCTCTCTCTCTGTCTCTCTCAATGTCCCTCTGCCTCTGTCTCTCTTTCTGTGTCTTTTCTCTGTCTCTCTTTCCGTGTCTTTTCTCTGTCTCTCTTTCTGTCTTTTCTCTGTCTCTCTTTCTGTGTCTTTTCTCTGTCTCTCTTTCTGTCTTTTCTCTGTCTCTCTTTCTGTGTCTTTTCTCTGTCTCTCTTTCCGTGTCTTTGTCTCTCTCTCTCTTTCCGTGTCTTTG
>JAODKL010000062.1:1916503-1927849 GCA_026780765.1 Petrocephalus schoutedeni
AACTGGGCCGGATTCGAACCCTGGTCCCAGAGGTGTGAGGCGGCAGTGCTACCCACTGCACCACCGTGCCGCCCAACTCGAAACCAATAAACCTATAAAAAAAAATTGCCGGAAGCTAACGGTAACTGCTAACTATCATTATATGAATTTGGTTTTCGGCTCTGAAACCCATAAAAGCACATCCAGAGAGCTGAAATGATACTCTGTTTTAGTTCCGCATTTAGTTCCGCAAGGCTGGAGTGATTTGCCTGGGAATATTTAGGACTTGTGGGATTCTGTACAGTGTCCTGAATACATTTCCTTTCACTGATATTCCCTTTGCGAGATTTTAACTAGGTTACCTGAAATCTGAAGTTATGCGACTAAACAAGAAATACAGCTTCGTGATATGGGCCCCAGTTCTCTGCATAGTTCCAGGTGCCCCAGTTTAAATTGACTTTTTCATTCACTTACATTTAGCCCAGACTAAATATGATAAGTTATCGACCAATCACACGTAGTATGATCACCCTTGGTATCGACCAATCACATGTAGTGTGATCACCCTTGGTATCGACCAATCACACGT
Source organism: Petrocephalus schoutedeni (assembly GCA_026780765.1). Lineage (NCBI taxonomy): Eukaryota > Metazoa > Chordata > Actinopteri > Osteoglossiformes > Mormyridae > Petrocephalus > Petrocephalus schoutedeni. The sequence continues at coordinate 1,917,072 of JAODKL010000062.1, forward strand.
AGTCATCCAACAGCATGCCAGACTGTTGCAGACACACTCGCAACAGACCAGAACAAATCTGTATGATTTTAAGATTTTGAACATTAAACTTTATTTACCTGTGAAAGATTGTTAGTGGATTATCAGTTGGTAGAACTAAATTTAGCCGGAAGCTAATTGGTCCTCTAATGGTTTTCAGAGTTAGCAGAAATGCTAATCTGGTAACGCAAAAGTTAGCTTGGCTAATGCGATTACTGGAATGCTGCCTACCACTACACACAGTTAATCATTATCTACAATCTACAAAGGCTGACTTTTGCACATGCTATTACTTCACATCGATGGTGCGCAGATACAGAAATGGCATGCATTACGGTTTAACGCATCCATCTATCAGTGAGCTTACCTGTGCTAAACATAGAATTAATGTGTCCTTTCGTTCGCAATTACTTTTGTTCTGCAAATGCTTCTGTCTAAGGAAAGATACAAATACGGCTGGTCATCCATCACAGACATACAGCTGTCAGGGAGCCAGGCTGGGTACAGGTACCACTAGGCTGAGCTTCCCATGCGTGACAAGTAACAAGGGCGAGACAGGAACCATACAGAACACTCCTTAGAGCCTGACATCAGAAACGCTAGTCGCATAAATAATTCAAGGGGAACCTGGTTGGAACTAAGTCCAAGTGCAGATACAACAGATCATACAGTAGTGCTAGGGGAAAGCATGTCAGTGGGCCAGTCATGGATGACAGAGTGACTGCGGCTCAGTGGGAGGGCGAGGCTCTTTGCCGTGTCCCTTAATTGTACAGCCACAACCTTCAATCCATGAGAAGATTAGTGTCAGGCCATGGCGTTTTATTTGGTGAACCCTTCTGTGTTGTTCTGTGTGAAGTCGGCCTTAACCAATCCCCAAGCCCACCACCACGTCTGCCTGTGTGTGCTTCTGCAGGGAGAAAAAGGAGAAGTTGGCTCCCCAGGAAAGGACGGAGAGACAGGAGACCCCGTGCGTACCTCCCTGCCTCCTCCACTCCTCCTCTAAGGAAGTGCTTTTGCAGTCGCTACATCAGGAAATCTCTCCTGTCTCTCTCTAGGGTCCTGCCGGAAAGGAAGGAGCCAGCGGGATAAAAGGAGAAAAGGTGAGCTAGGGGAGGTTCAGACCATGTGGTCCGGCCTGCAATGAGAACCGCATGCCAAACATGGGGCTGTAGGATATGGTGTCATTACTTTGCTCAGTAAGGAAAATCAGCACTGTCTCGGCAAAGATGGTGTCTGCTACTCAGTAATGAGGAAGATCTGTGGAGCGTGTAAAAGGTGAGCTGGGCCTGTGCGGCATAAGCAGACACAGCTGGACGCACAGCGCACTGACAGCAAACCGAGAAGAGCTCTAAAGAGGGTTTGTGAAGGAACAATGTGCGAAGCTGGTCTCATAAATCACGATTTAATGCATAGAAATAATGCATTACTCACAGTTCACAGTTGTCCAGCCTGTCCCAGCCCAGTGAGGCAACCAGGGAGTCAGGGAAAATTTAGCCCCATCATCTCAAGGGAACAGACCATGGGCTCCCCCTGCTGGTCTGTAAATACAGCCTTCTTGGTGAGGGTAGTGGGGTAATCATGGCCTAGCTGGTCACGCCCACAGTACTTCGCCCTCCTGTGCGCATCTGCAGGGTATAGATGTGGGGTTTCTGAGGGTCTATATGGGCAGGCCAATCAAGTTCCTCCACACCAAACTCGCTCATCCATGTCTTTATAGACCTTGCCTTGTGCACTGGTGTGCAGTAGTGTTAGAACAGGAAGGGGCCATCCCCAAACTGTTCCCACAAAGTTGGGAGCATGAAACTGTTCAAAATGGCTTCATATTCTGAAGCATTAACAGTTCCTTTCACTGGAACTAAGGGGCCAAGACCAACCCCTGAAAAACAACCCCACACCATAATCCCCCCTCCACCAAACTTTACACTTATCACAATGCAGTCAGGCAAGTACTGTTCTCCTGGAAACTGCCAAACCCAGACTCGTCCATCGGATTGCCAGACAGAAACACGTGATTTGTCACTCCAGAGTCCAGTGGCAGTGTGCTTCACACCACTGCATCCAACGCTTTGCATTGCACTCTGTGATATAAGGCCTGGATGCAGCTGCTTGGCCATGGAAACCCATTCCATGAAGCTCTCTATGCACTGTTCTTGAGCTAATCTGAAGGCCACATGAAGTTTGGAGGTCTGTAGCTATTGACTCTGCAGAAAGTTGGTGACTTCTGCACACTGTGCACCTCAGCATGCACTGTCCCTGCTCTGTGATTTTACGTGGCCTACCACTTTGTGGCTGAGTTGCTGTTGTTCCCAATTGCTTCCACTTTGTTATAATACCACTAACAGTTTACCGTGGAATATTTAGTAGCAAGAAATTTTCACGAATGGACTTATTGCACAGGTGGCATCCTATCACGGTACCACGCTTGAATTCACTGAGCTCCTGAGAAGGACCCATTCTTTCACAAATGTTTGTAGAAGCAGTCTGCGTGCCAAGGTGCTTGATTTTATACACCTGTGGCCATGGAAGTGATTTGAACAATTTAATTCAGTAATTTGGAGGGGCTTCCCAGTACTTTTGGCAATATAGTGTATGTCAGTGGAAATGACGATGTATATTTATTAGTCCATCTTGGACACTTTTAAGGCATTATTTTTGGGTTACGTCAAAAATGGGTTTATGATGGGGCTTTTGGAACCAGTCAATGACATAAGGCGGGTGTGACTGTATTCTGTTGTGTGTGTTGTGCTTGACGTTTTCTGAATTTCATTACATAAAAACACTTCAGATAAAAGCCGGTGAGTTAACCACACATCTAGTTGTCAGGTTTTAATTTGTTGTCTTTGAGCTGTGTTTTTATATCCCAGTAAAGTCAGTGGCTAACCCATTTAGAGATGTCATTATATACAGCAATATATTGATAGATAGAATTGAATAGCTAAGAATATCTGAATAAACAAGACCAGCTCTTCGAAAGCTGCAGGGACACTTAAGGGCAAACCCTTAAGAACAAAGTTAATTCTTCTAAGCAGTTTATTGTGCAACCAAACTTCTGAAAGCATCATCGCTGCTCCATAAGTCACCTTTGGGGGGCACTATTACATCCCATACTAAACATCTGGTAAGGACTCTTAGGTTCAGTCAAAGCGATGTTCAAGGTTCTCATGACCACCCTGACGCCTGTTCTTGTTTTTGTTCAGTACCATTCTCGGTCAAGGAGAGCATTTTTAAAGAGTCTTGCCTGTGTGTTTCTGTGTTTGCCAGGGTGAAATTGGACCCCGAGGACCCCCCGGCCTGGTAAGTCAGACATGGTGGCTCACATTTGGTGGGATGTGCTGGGACAGTACAGAGAGTACGAGATGGACTGAGGACAATACCGGTGTGAGCTGCACTTCCCAGTGAAACAAGCAACCAGTGAGCGCTTGTGTGGGTGGGTTCAAGATAATGTGGGTGTCTGTGTTCAGGTTAATGTGGGTGTCTGTGTTCAGGTTAGTGTGGATGTCTGTGTTCAGGTTAATGTGGGTATCGGTGTTAGGGGTAGTGTGGGTGTCTGTGTTCGGGTTAGTGTGGGTATCGGTGTTAGGGGTAGTGTGGGTGTCTGTGTTCGGGTTAGTGTGGGTATCGGTGTTAGGGGTAGTGTGGGTGTCTGTGTTCAGGTTAGTGTGGGTATCGGTGTTAGGGGTAGTGTGGGTGTTGGAATTAGAGTCCATGTCTGGGAAGTTGTGGGTCTGCATCTCATTCTCAGCTAAGTAACCATATCTGGATGCTCCCTGACCGCAACCCTTGTTTTCCTGAGGAAATTATGTGCCCCAAAGAGGCTTGTCCATCATCAATGTACCCATTTTAAATGTTGCATTCCTTGTAAAAAGATACAGGGCTGGTGAGACAGTCAGGCTGTCAGCAGGGAGGGGAACACTCTGGTTACCATTATCATATTTATGGAGTGGTAGCTGTAAAACTGCTGTGTTATTAAATGAAAGCGTGTGCTTATTGCGATATGGAGTGCCCTCTCAGTGAGCCAGCTTTGGCGTGTTTGTTGTGGTTGGATGCCTCTCGCTGCGGGATTTCACCACCGTGCCTTGACATTACTGCTGCAGACCTGCAGGAGGCTGACTGTTTCACCTGCATTTGCATCAAGTCGTTCATGTTCCATAATGGTCAAATTAAACCACACACTTAAATTTAAACACCTGCCTCTGATGTTTACTCAAACGCTGATGCATTTTTGCCATGTTAAAGCGACACCCTGTTGATTGTTTTTCGTTGATGCTGGTGTCCAAATGGCATGTGGAGTAAATGCCAGGCGCAAGCTCTAGGGGGCGCCATAGTAAAATTAAAGCTCTGTTTAAATGCAGCAAACCATATGGGATGTTAGCAGCCCTCCATTTTCATATGACCTGGGTCAGAGACACAGGAGCAGTACTGCATGTCTCCACCAGGGGGCCAAGCCATCCTTACCTGCTTTCTCTTATCGTCTCTAAAATGACCTCAGGGGAGGAGCGGATTGTATGTGTTCCCTGACCCTGAATAAGCCCAGTGGTGCCCCCACCAGCTCAGTCCAGGGCTGGTCTCCACTGGCACCGTGAATCAAACATGTCCTGTGTTTTTGTTTGCTTCGACTTAATTTAAACCCTGTGATACCCCAAAGCTCACCAGTCACTGACAGCTGTAAATGTACATCCATAAACCATAGAGCAGTAACCCTCAGACACACCCCTTGCACCACCCCCATCTGCCAATCAGTGTGATCCAGGGAACAGTACTGCCTGTCTCTTTTGCTTCCCTCCAGGTGATGACTGCACATGGCCTGAGACACCTCCCTGGGCCTGTATGTGTCCCCGTTAATGTCCTTCATTTGATGAAGTGCTCTTCATATCCGTATTATTCGTAAAGCCAGGTCCGGCTGGCATGCTTGGAATCTGGCCCTGTGTGTGGAGTTTCAGCAGGTTGCTTCTGGGTACTTCAGTGTCCGCACGCTTCAGATGGATTAGTCACTCCAAATTGCCTGTAATGTGTGAGCTGGAAAATCCACTTTACGACCTGTTATTCTTAGAGTGGGCTCTTATTCACCACTGCATTTATTAAAAGTTGGTCTCATTTTTAGGATGTCTGCAAGCTAACTATGCTTTCTGTGCTTCCAGGGTGAAACTGGAGACCAGGGACAGAAAGGAGAGAAGGGGGATCAGGTATAAACACAAACACAGCAGCGCAGTTATACACAGAACAAACGGCACAGACAAACACACACAGCCAATGGCACAATCAAACACACAGCCAACAGGATAGTTAAACCCAGAGCCAATAGCACAGTTAAACATAGAGCCAAAAGTACGGCTTTTGATTCTCCTGTATGCTACCTGTAAGATTAGTTGGTTGCCTCATTTCACTCATAAGTGACAAACCACCAACTGAGAGCTCTGTTGACATCAGAACAGAAGCTGGATGAAAAGAAATGTTGTTCCCTATTATAAACAGGCAGTAAAATCACCCGGTAGCCCAGTTAGATTCATGTCTGCAGCTCTAAATATGAGTAAGTTGCCTGCTTGCGCCTTGCTAGAAGGCGCTCGATTGCATTTTTCTGATTTTTCCTTCATGATTTTTCCTGACAGGGTGAAGTAGGCATTCAGGGATTACAGGGCCCAAAGGTAACGTAGTGAACTGTGTTGGCACTATAGTGTTGAAATGGTTTCGGATTGGAAGAGCTACCCTTTCATGTTCCCCGTGTCCACCAATCACCTGCATGTTTTCATAGTGACCTCATTCAGGTGATGTCATGTCAAAGTGAAGCTCTTCAAAAGAGAATGTTGGACAAAATAATTCTGAAAAACAGAGCAGAAAAATCATAGAGAAATTAATTTCGCTGCGGCTCCAAAACATACAGCAGTTCCTTCCACTGGAAGGAATGAATAGGGATGAATTTTTGTCCCATTAAGGTTTTGTTATGGTTGTAAAAGCACAGGTGATGTTGAATGGCCCTGTTTCTGCTCTTCTTGCCTTCCTGAGGGGTTGAAGGGTGACATCGGGCTACCAGGTCTCATGGGAGTCCCAGGCTTTGAGGTATGAATACATTGTCAGCCTCCCCTCTCAAGTAATCACAAGATAATAATCTAAGCATAGAGAATACAGCACAGTCAAACACAGAGCTAGCATCATGTACAAACACAGACAACACAGCACACTTAAACACAGAGTCAACAGCGCAGTTGGGCACAGTTAATAATTCGATAAGAATCTAAAAGTAAAATTAAACCCAGTCATTATAACTCTCAATCAGTTGACATTATTTAAGGTTCGGGGGGGGGTATCAGGACTGGGAATTGCTCTCACTGTGGGGTGACACAACAAAAGTGTAAAAATATCAGTGTGCTTTTGATCCTAGAAGAAGGTATCAACATTCAAATAAAATCATGGGCATTTCGATACCAGCAGTTAGAAACTGAAAATTGGCCCAGGTTAGATTTAATAAGTCTGAATATTTTATTTTGATACCAAAAAACACACACAAAAATCTCAGTTCATGTTGCTTTTGGCCTCCACCAGAGCTGATGAGTGGAGACCTCACTTTCATTTCCACTATATTTTGTTACCTTGTTCAGTGAGTTTTTGCAGGTTTTGATGAGAAAACCTGAGAGTGAAATTGACCAATATTTTTGGTCGAGCCACTGACCAAATGAACCACTGGGATATTTCAATGGATAATTTCTGTGCTGTTTTTCAAAGAATTAATGACAAAGCATTGGTTGGCAAATTAAGTAAGACATATACTTTATTTAAATGTCTCACTTCTGAACAAGGAAATGTTGAATCTGTGAAATGTTTTGTGCTTGTTTTATGCACTTTTCTTCAGGTGCCTAATTTCTGAGACAGTCAGGCATGAGCTAACTGTGCCTGGTCTGCTTGGCGCGGTTTCTCAAAGGAGGCCTTGAGGACGCATTCCTCGAGTCGGTGTGATACTATGTGATTTTCTCCTTCAGGGCAAAGAAGGGCCAGCCGGACCGCCTGGTCCCCCAGGGATTCCCGGTGATCCGGTACGAATACCCTTCACCGACATGCATAAAACTAGGCTTTCTTTTGTACATCTCGTGCCAAATAATGGGAAGTGGGAATGGAGGCCGGGAATTGTCACACACATGATCAGTAATCAAATCTGAGAATTAATTAGTGGGTACAGTCAGAACTGGGTCTTTGTGTATGTGGAATGTAGGCTGGGGCCCAATCTGTTCCTGGCACCTGCTCCTCATAATGAGCATCTGTTTTTACTCAAATGGGATAAAGAAAAGGATTGTGGGCCGCGGGGGTGTTCAGACAGACTGCCACCCTGATGAAGTCAAGAGAAGCAGTCAAACATACCCAAGGTGCTCAAGATGCTGTATCGAGCATGTTCTCTGTTCTGCACAACACACAGGGGTTGCCGGGAGGCCCTGGAGCACCAGGACAGGATGGACTCAGGGGAGAGAAGGTAAGACATGCATTAAAGAGGAGGGGGTTGAACAAACCATGTGTGTCTCTAAGGCCTAAGTGATGGATTGCTCCACCCAGTGAGAGTCAGACGGCAGGGTGGCGTTTTAAAGAGCACTCCGAGAGTTTCTGCAGTCCCCTCCCGCGCTGCTTAGTGCCGCGTCTCGGGTGGCTGTTAATCAGAAGTGTAATCAAGCCCCAGCATCATGAGGCGCTTCTCTGCTCTCAGCTCAGTGCCCCTCCACTTGCTGAGTTACCGTGGTCTCCTTTCAGGGAGAGTCCGGGGGCGTGACCGGCCCGCCCGGCCCCAAAGGAGAGCCCGGAACTCCCGGATCAGGAATACCGGGGAATTCGGTAAGTAACATGGATATTTATGGATTCGACATGGATGCTCTTTATCAAATCAAATCAAATCAAATAGTCTTTTATTGTCAATTCACGATATGTGCAGAACATACAGGGGAATCGAAATACTGTTTCTCCTTACTCTTAGTGCCTATACAGCATAAAAAAAACACACACACACATATATATGACATACAACAAATAAATAAACATTATGAGCAACTGTAATCGAGTAAACCTATGTGCAATAGAGTTAATAGTGCTAAACAAAAAGCGAGGAGGTGCATTATAGAATATGTATATAGAGAGTTGTGTGAAACGACCAACAGCAGCAAGCATGACAGTGCCGAGAGACGGTTAGACAATTAGCAGCAGGTGTAACATTGAGTATTTATATGCAGGCGGCTCATGCAGGGTACTTGTGTAGGCTGTGCCTCTTGTTACAGTCCAGGGGGCAGGGGGCACAGGTAGTGGACAGACTATATGCTGATCTATACCTGCGGTGCCCCTCACTGTCTGAAAAGAGCGTCTCCCTGCTCTTTCTGGAGGATTCTACCCCCATTAATAATGTTATTTCCCTGGTAAGTGAGCAGAGCAGCAGACAGCCTGACCTGAAATCTGCCTGTGGTGATTACTGATCATATGTGCAACCCCAAGCAGGCGGCTTGCTCCGCTGGGGCGTTCAGGCCTTGCCGCTGGAGCGCACGCCCCACCGGGTCTCCTTGCCTAACAAGCCGAGCACGCCACGCCCTCCGCCAGCTAATGGGGTCGCTGTCTCATGTCGTATGCCCCATGTCCTGTCACAAATTGGCTTATCCACGTGAGAGGCCAGCATTAACCCCGCCCCATCTCGCCGCGACCCCCATGCTTTGATTAGGCCACGACAGAGGAGAAACCGCCAGCATTTTAATGGCATCCGAAGTGCGGTGGCGACAGCACAGGCAAGGCGCCTGGGGCCCGGGGTCCAGGGCCCCAAGCTGGGAGGGGCCTCTCAGGGCGGTTGATTACATAACACATTGGAACAAAAAAATCTGCATTCTTTGTGTATTTTGTTTTTACAAAAGTGAACATAAAGGACTTGTGTATGTATGTGTGTGTCTGTGTGTGTTATTGTGTCAATTAGAGTCAGCTATGTTGAAGCAAAGCTGACTCTAATACTGAGATGCTTCTGAAAGGCCCGATTATCAGTATCAGGTATGTTAAATTAGGGCTGCACCTAAGCTCTGCAGGGTGGTGGCTCTCCAGGAGCAGAGTTGGCCAGCCCTGCCGTATAGCACAGTACTCTATTTTTCTGGAAAATACATTGTTTTTCACCAAACTGTTCTTGGATGGTTGGGAGAAGTTGCTGTATGGGGATGGTTTGGTACCATTCTTTATGCATGGCTGTGCTCGTAGGCAAAACTGTGAGTGAGCCCACTCCCTTGGCTGAGAAGCAGCCCCACACATGGATGGTCTCAGGATGCTTCACTGTTGGACTGATGACAGCGCTCACCTTTACCTCTCCCGACAATCATTTTTCCAGATGCCCCAAACAGTCGGAAAGGGGCTACTTCAGAGAAAATGACTTTACCCCAGTCCTCAGCAGTCCAATCCCTGTATTCTTTGCAGAATATCAGTCTGTCCTTGATATTTTTCTTGGAGAGAAGTAGCTTCTTTACTGCCCTTCTTGACACCAGGCCATCATCCGGGAGTCTTCGCCTCAAATCGCCTTCGCGTAAATCCCGGGGGGGGCCGAGGGGACATGTCCCCCCCCATCTGAGGGTTGTCCAAAATATGGTTGACCAAATAACCATAACGACGCAGCCTCCATGCTACAATAATAATGACAGAAGCAAAGTTTTTCACTGTGGGGACATATAAGTACAATTTGACTGTATTATATGTGTCCCCTTCAAAAATTGTTCATGAGAAATGTTATATTTATTGTCCCCCCCTACTGTTAAATGAAATTTACACCCATGCTTGCATCTGCCTGCTGCCTTTCCTGAGCAAGCTCTGCACTGGTGGTGCCCCGATCCCACAGCTGAATCACCTTTGGGAGACGGTCCTGGCACTTGCTGGACTTTCTTGGGTGCCCCGCAGACGTCTTCACAACAACTGAACCTTTTGAACAATTGAATTAATTGCAATTCACCTAATCACTCTTCATAATATTCTGGAATATATGCAAATTGCCATCATAAAAACTGAAGCGACAAACTTTGAGAACCAATATTTGTGTCATTCTCAAGATGTTCAGCCACAACTGTAGCTAACTCATTTGAGGCCGCATCAGCCAAGTGTGTGTAGATCTGGAGAAGGCAGACACGCCTCTGTAAGTTGGTCTCCCATAGCACTGTCAATTACGGGGCTGTGGACAAAGTTTGGGACCTCATGCTCTCAGTGTCCAGCCTCTAATCAGTGGCTCATAGTATATAAAGGTTCATCGTCAATGTCTGATTGAAAGGGGACAAATCCCCCCCCCCCCCGTGTTTTTCTTTTCACAGGGGGAAGGATCGTTGGGTCCCCGTGGAGCCCGAGGCCCAAAGGTACGGGGCGCCCCCTAAATTTAAAAATGCTAAATTTTAAGCCAGAATTTTATTTTCTTTATTGTCTGGAAAATCAAAACTTAATGACTTTATATTACATAAAACTGCCAAGTTCAGATTCAACTGGAAATAATATCAACACTGTGGTATTATTTCAATTAAACCAGCGACATTTGTTTTAATAATAAATGACACAGAATATGAATAATGTAAAATGTTCACAGCTGCAGCCACCTGATGCTGCTTTTTAGTGCTGCATCCAAATCCTGGGGAAGGACTCCATTCTGAGACCCAAACAGACCCAAATCATAGCTAGGGTGACCAGATAATCCAATCCAGGGAGGACGCTTTGAGTTAGGAAAGGATTTGTAAACTACCATTTCAATTAAAAGGACCTGGATTTCACTTACGCGCTGCATTCTTGCTGCGTGC
>JAODKL010000062.1:1954373-1964646 GCA_026780765.1 Petrocephalus schoutedeni
GACCAGCTGCCCGGCGATGATGCTCACATGTGCACTTTGTTTCTGTTTCACTGGGTTTTTCAAACACAGAGGAATGTAAGGCCGCAGTGACCCTGTGCAGGATAAGCAGCTAAGGATATGGACAGATGGATGCATGCACAGACACGTACCGCAATTTCAGTGATACAGGATGCTGTCTCCTGTATTTTTATGGTTACCCTTAAAGATCATTGAAAAACATGCTCTCAAATGACGGGAAAATGCCATTCAGCTAATGCTCATTATCAGTGTGCCGGGGGTAGGGCTTTGAGGTTATTTTACTTGAAAACAAAGATTTACAAAAGATGACGACTGAGGGAAGGACGGAAGAACACAGCTTGCTGATATAAACAGAAACAAGTCCCTTAGATTATATGTCTCTGGGAGCCGGCAATCTCCCAGAATAAGCTTAATGTCCCCCTAGTGGTCTAACACTGAACAGCTCCTCCAGTATTACACGGGCGCTGTGGCTGCGGGGCCCCTCAGTCCACTCTTTCGGCTCCGCCAGGGGCCTCAGTTTCCAGGGCCTTTCATGTCCAGTGACGCGGGGGCTGACACAGCCTGTAAGTTACATGCTGATGGGTCACAGTAGCCACTGGGTCCCGCTGCCCCCGGGGGCCCGGGGACACCCGGCTGGCCGGAGAATCCAGGGGGGCCCCTCTCGCCATCACGGCCGTCCCTGCCATAGCCTGGCCTGCCAGGCTCACCTGCGATCAGGGGTTGAAGGTAATGACAGTGGTTGAGTGTGGGGAGGTTTAATTGGGGCTGAATTATGAAATATGTCTTCATTAGGAATTGATTTCTGGATGTAATTTTGTTCCCCCCACATTCAAGCCTGAACTCTCAAATGACACAGCAGGCAGGCAGTGATTCTTGGGATCGATTCTGCTGAAATGGGCCGATTTGCACCCTGAGAATATTCGCCACGTGTGGCATAGCACGTGTGCATTCATCAGCTTCCCCGCACGACAGCCAGAGCGCTATATTGCCATGGCAACGCGGCAGCTGATTCTTACCTGCCAGGCCTGGGGCTCCTGGTTGACCTTTGGCCCCCCTCATGGTCGGGCCTCTTGCTCCTCTGTCCCCCATCTCCCCTGCACCACGCAGAAACACCAAGCACACGTCACCGCCGACCTTCTGCAGTCAGACGCCTGAGTCTCGCATTGGTGTCATAGTGTAATGCAGCCAGCTGATAGTCATGCTTCAGCAGTGCCCCCTGCAGCCCACACTGAGGTACATCAGCGGGTCAGGCCACGGGACTGCCTGAAAAGCCCAACACGCCCACCTTTCTGCCCCTTGAATCCGATGACTCCGGGGGGGCCCTTGAGACCTGGAAGACCCCTGGACCCTGCCTGCCCGGGGAAGCCGCTGTCTCCTGGGGCCCCGGGTGGTCCGGGTGGTCCGGGGCGGCCCGGAAGCCCCACGGCACCGGACTCAGGCCTGCGGAGGCTGGCAGCCAACTGAGCCAGCTGCTCTGTGGGGGGGGGTCAAGGGGGCAGGACATCAGCAAGAGTCATCCAGGAATAAACACCTGCAGGGTCCTAAAGCAAGTAGTGTTACAAGGCAGCATATCATTAGGTCTCAGTGGCTGCGGTTGGAAGACTGTAGGTTCAAATCCCATGCTCAGCAGAGCAGTCACATCTCTGTCAGGCCCTTAACCCCTAAAATACTCAAGGGGTGCCAGATAAATGGATGTGTATGTCTCAAAGAAGAGCAAGATGCATTGCAATGTATTTGTGCAAATTGCAAATAAAACATCATAATTTCAAAAGAAACCAGAAGCAGCCCTGAGTCACAGGCCTCCTGTAGGCATCCATCTGCATGAATGAGGATCACATCCCATCTGACCAAAAGCTAGAAGAGTCACAGAGCAGCGGCTTCAGAACCGCTGTGTGACTCTGGGATGGAGAGACAGATGGTGGCTTTCAGAAATAAGTGAGGTCCTAAATGCCAGCATCGACATTCCGACATATTCCCACAGAAATAGCCTTCTGAGACATCTCCTCTTCTAACTTCTCTCTAAAGAGATTTATTATCAACATTCGTAGCTGTTAGACCTCGATGGACAGCCAGCTCATGCTCGTATAATTACACTCTCCAGGACAACCATTCTGGAAGAATCTGCCCAGAATGTCTAACAGACAGGTCTGACAGACTGACATCAAGATAATATCACGAGTGTAATGTGCCATTTCGGGCACAGTGAGTGGCGGGGAGCTAAAGATTGTGAGTAGGGGGTTGGGGGGACACTTACCCTGCATGACACGCATGCACACCTGCCGGACGTGCTGGTCGCTCGGCTCATTACCCTGGTGGCACACAGACAGCCTTGAACCCGTGACCTCGCGGCATGTCATCGGCCAGTACATTTATTCTCATTAATTACCCAGCAGAAGCAGGGCTTCAGCAGTATGAACAAGAACAATCAGTAATAATTATCGTTATCGTTATGAAGATGGAGGGGGGGGTTCTTTGGCAGGGGGGCATACATACCTGCAGTCCCTGTGACCCCGTGACCCCCGGAAGGCCCCTGTCTCCCTGCATGCCACGGGGCCCTGGGCTCCCGGGGGGGCCTTGGATTCCGGGCTGTCCTCGGCTTCCCTCTGGCCCCCGGTTCCCCACCTCGCCGGGGCTTCCCGTCTGGAGGCGGGGCAGAGACGTGACCATGCTGATGGTCGGAGGCGGCGCTGGCTAGGCGGGGCCTCGCAGACATACGGTAAGAAGCCGCGTTCCCCGTTGCGGCCCTCTAATGCTTATTAGCCACTCTTAAATGGCGGTGAGGGTCTAGCAACTGTAACGTACCTCTGGCTCCCGGCTGCTGCTGGCACAGGGCCCACACCGCAGACTAAAATCTGTAAGCTGCGATGGACACTCTGCGCTCTGCAGTTACTACCTTGGTCACACTTTACTTAAGCGGACACAAATAATGTAGTAGTACATGCTTTCTTAATGCGTTAATTAACCAGTAACTAAGTGTTAGTTTATCAATTATGACATTTCAACTATTCCATGCAGGAGCTATATTATTTATTAACTAATTATTTAGCCGTTAACTGATATAGTTCCTGAATGGAATACATGAGCCGTCATAATTGGCCTGAGATTTGGATAGAGACTCTCAGACCACTGGGGGTCCAATGGCCCCATGACTCCTTTTAAAGAGGAAGAGAGAAACTCACTGATCCCTTTGCTCCCGGTTCTCCTGCATCTCCCTGCAAATACAACAAAGCCATGAGGCTGATGTGTGCGTATGCCGGGCAGGACTCGGGCCCCGGAGAGCGGCTGCCACTCACCTGATCGCCTTTGTCTCCTGGGGTGCCCTCCGCTCCGGGATCGCCCTTTAAGGGGGAAAGCAGCAGCCAAATCAGAGGCGGCCTCACTGGGGCAGCAGCCCTGAGGCCCACACGTACGCGCGTGATCAGCCATTTTCAGGGGGTATATGCTGCTCAGCCTCAGAAACACGCTGCCTCATCACGCCCCCTGGAGGCTCACACACTGCACTTGAACAGTCTCATTAGACTCATTAGATGAGTCTCAGTCTCCTCATCGTCTCATCAGTCCCAGCCATACGACAAAAACCGCATCACATACCTGCCCCCCCTTTGGACCCGTCTCGCCGACATCTCCCTGAGAAACACAAACACCAGTGAGAAACATCACAGGCCCGGCGTGTGCTGAAGACACTCTGAATGAACACGGGGTTTGTGACGGATGCCATGGAAGTGTCAAAGTACCGCGGCGTCACCACAGCTCCCTCTGCTGGCCTGTTTATGATAATCACCTATAATTTGCACGTGTTTCCATTTCACATTCACATTCGTTCCCAGGCAGAGACTGTTTCTTTTAACCAATCACATTCATTCCCAGGCAGAGACTGCTTCTCTTACCCAATCACGTTCATTCCCAGACAGAGACTGCTTCCTTTAACCAATCACATTCATTCCCAGATAGAGACTGCTTCTTTTACCCAATCACATCCATTTCCAGCCTCTTCCTGGTTCCCTTACCCGATCCCCTTTGACACCTGGTAATCCTGGGGGTCCCGGCAGTCCAGGCAGACCGAGGTCACCTTTAGCCCCCTGTTAAGAATTGATAATAATTGTAAGTTTCACAGAGGTATTTGCGACATGATCTGTTGTACTCAGGATTTACCCTCTAACTGGGCACCAGGCCGCTACATCCATCACGCACCGCCTGCATAACCAATGCGAGTGAGACGAGGTTGTTGCCTTGGGAACCAGGCATGGCGGCCTCTCACCTTCTGACACGTGCTCTGTAAGATCTGCCACATTTAAACATCAAATAAGGAAAACAGCTAGCTGTCCAAGGGGAACAAACCTTATTTTTGTTCCCTACTTTAGAAAAGCTGCCTTCGGCCTTCTGGGAAATCTGTCAGACAAAGAGTCATTGTGTGGCCCCGCCAGCAGTGGGGTGGGCTCCACACATGTCCGCCTGACCTCTCCCAAATACTCTTGACGAGACCTCAGAAGGGAAGCGTTTCCCGCAGCGATCTGAAGCGACGCCGGCCACTCTCATCGCTGTTTACACGCCAATTTCCAATTTCAATGCACAAAAAAGCCTCAGATGTGTAGCTTGTGGAAGCAGATAGAAAGACTTGCTCGTACCAAAGCGACTCCAGGGGAGATCGCATTACAGCCACCACATGCCCGTCTGTGGCCCACCTGAGACATTCCAGAGGAACAGAGGGCCCTTTGAGTCCCCCTCAGGACCTTTTACCCACTATATATAACGTAAATTCTCGTTCCCATCCCGTGGTGTCACCTTTACGTACAAAACAGAGACCGGAATTCATTTAATGTTTTTTTTTAATTCCGCATTAAGTCTGTCATGTGAGAATGAGGACTAGGCCAGGTGTGCGTTGTGATGGGCTACGAGAAAGGATTTCAGACATTCACAGTATCTTTTCTGTGGTGTGATCGTGACTCCGCCCACCAGCTCCCAAAACTCACCCTGGGGCCGGGTGTCCCCAGGGGCCCCATGGGGCCCTGCTCGCCCACGTCGCCCTGGACAGGGAGACAAAAGGCAGAGAGGTGATGTGACGACTGAGAGAGGAGATGCTTATTCCATGATGTTTAGCACTTAGCATTTGGAACAGAGGAAAGTCACGTAGTGGCAGCTACTGTATGTGTGACATACTGCTATCTGCTGACTGAGGCCTTCCAACAGGCAACATACAACAGACAACAGGATGCAGGCGGGACTCATCTCCAAAGTGCGCTCAGCTCAGACTCCCACACCCAATTTCCACTTCCTATTTCCACTATTCTTTGTTATTGCACTATTTCACCACTGCTGTGTGGGACTTTGCACACAAGTACAGTACAGTGCAAAAGTCTTAGGCAGTCAGAGAAAATGATGGTTAGAGGTTCTTCATGCTTAGTCTGTCAATTATGTCTACCAAAGTGTGACAGCTTAACCATTTCAAAACTAAAGTGCTGAAGTCACCCCTGAGTTTGCAGCAGCCATCCAATACTCCCATGTATTTTTTAACTCGACCACTAGCACAACTAATATGGCTAATCCATACCTCACTGAGTTATTTGGCTAATCTAATTACGTAATTAAGTGAGCTGGTTGTGAAATGTGATGCACAGACAGAATGGCTGCAGTGCTCCTTTGTGAAGCAAAGCGGTTTTCATATAGCCACCCAAAAGGGGATCAGTTGCTGTTTGGAGAACAGAATATTCTTGTTAATTTTTATTCTGTTACTATTAATTTGCATATGTTCTAACATCAAATTATGTTTGCGTCTGAGAAAATATTCACAGAATATCCAGGTAAACAGCTTTAAGCATTTTCTTTGACCGCCTCAGAAATTGTACAGTACAGTTTTTCACTCACCTGTACTCTACCAAGTGTCTACTGACGTGACACAGTGATGCGGCTTGATGCATCACTCAGCGCTCAGTGACTCGCTAAGCTAGTGGGCTGAATGCTGGCAGTGCGAGTGCCCGGAACCTAAGGTGGCACTGATGCTTCTGGAAGGGGATGTTATTTTTACAGCATGGTTCTGTTAGAAGAGTGAGTGACACTGATCGGGGCTAATGGGCCTTCAGCATCAGAGGCATTCTTAAACAGCTTAGTGCTGGCCTGGTGCATCTCAGAACGAGCTTCTGTAATGAAGCAGGCAAACAGAGGGAATCTGTCTGCATCAAAACCCACCATAGAGGAACCACCTGAAAGTCTCATTATAAAGGGAAAAATGTGAAATTATTTACATCTCAGAAACATCAAAGACATGAAACTTTTGAAATGCTGAGCAGCACCATTTACGTCTAATAAGAGACTCAGCAAGAGAGCAACTCAAGGGAAACTGTTCCTGCAAACAGCAGAATAAAGCGAAAAGACCCACAGCTGTAGGCCAGAGTGTGAATGTGTGTGTCCGTCTGTGTGTGTGTGTGTCTGTGTGTATGTGTCTGTGTGTGTCTGGGTCTGTGTGAGCGCGCATGTCTGTGTGTGTGCGTGTAGCAGATGGGTAAACACTCACCGGCGCCCCCAGTGGGCCCACAGGTCCCACTTCGCCCTGTTCTCCTCGCTCACCCTGCAGGTCGACAGTGACGGTCAGTCTCTCAGACTCCCATGGCCTTTCACACAAACAGCTGAATGGGTTTTAACTCACAGCTTTGCCAGAGGACCCCATGGTTCCAACGAGTCCCGGATCCCCGGCGTTTCCCTGCCGGAGAGAGAGCCGGGGGTGAGCACTGGGTGCGAGACCCCAACTCCTACTGCTGCATGTGATGAGCCTCAAACTCACACACATGTGGAGATCGTTCCACTTTATCCAGCTTTTTTACAATGTCTCGCAGATTAAAATGTATTTACTGCTAAAAAATGACAATACATTAATGCAGTGGCATTAGGTCTGCCAAGAGTAGTTAGTAATTAAAGATGTCCCTGGCCGTCTGGGTGAGGTGGAGAATGTAGGGCCATCTTTTTGTTGACAAACACATAAGTCTCAAGTCGCGAAGCCAGATAAAGGCCCTGCCAAGTGGCTACAGGTGATGTTCCAGAGCGCTAGCGCCCCCTATAGGGGCAGCACACTTCGCTGTGCCTCTGGACAGCCCACCCCAAGCGCTGAGATATCGGGTTTTGACTCACCTTCTCACCGCTGACACCTTTGGCCCCAGGCGAGCCAGGTAAACCCTACAAGAATGAACCACAAATACGAGTCACGATTTTAGCATGGCTGTGACCGTAGCCCTTACGTGGCTCACAGTCACAATGACATGCATGACAGGTGGCGCCGGTGAGGCTCTCTTACAATAATACAACTAGTCAGGTCTTCACCCTGCACATGATGGTACAGGTGCGGCCTAAATAGGGTGCTACTGTATAGCTGAGGATCAAAGGACATACTCACAGGAAGTCCCTGGAGGCCCACTTCCCCAGGGGTGCCTGCTTTCCCTGTAACACCCTGCAGTGGAAGCCAGAAAATGCATCAGATAAGCATGCTTATGTATACAGCAGTTACGATGGGGAAAACATCGTATGGTGAAAATGCATTTTAATACAGTACACCAAACCTAACAAGCATCATAGCCTAGCCTAGCCTAGCCTACCTACACATGCTTAGAACACTTACATTAGCCTACAGCTGGGCAAGATCATTAACACCAAGCCTATTTTATAATAAAATGTTGAATATCTCATGTAATTTATTGAATAAATATACAATGGGAATACCATGGTAACCTGGGGAGCAGTTGTGTTCATAAGCATGCTTTAATGAGTAAGTCCTGTAAAGAGCAGTGGGGCATGCAATCGGGAACACAAAGATGGACGTGTTACCCTGGAGCCTGGCATTCCCGGAATTCCCTCTCTGCCATCGACTCCCGGCAGGCCCTGGAGACAGACGGACGCCGTGGTTACGAATTGATGTCACATCGAACCCTGAATATAGACTGTGAATGCACCGGCCATTTCTATATGATCTCAGGTGTGGAACCCAAACACTGCTCAGACTGTCAAAGCGTCATCCATGTTTTTGTGCCACAGGACCATGATGGTGAAAAGGGAACATCTGAAGGGTGAGCAGGTGGACAGAGGGGTGGGTCCAGCTGAGAAGGGGTGCTCACCGTCTCTCCCTTGGCACCCGGAAGCCCTGAAATTCCTCTTGGCCCCAGGGGCCCCTAGAAGCCACATACAAGTAAACAAATGAATTACCCGAGTTACCCACATCACACATTTACTGTTAGATGATGAACAAGAAAGGAAGCTGCGTAAATAATGAACCACAGCACAGCATTTTAACTCAGGCACTTCATGTGGACACCCACATTCTAACTCAGGCATTTCATGCAGACACCAGCATTTTTACTCGGGCACTTCATGCGGACACCCGCATTCTAACTCAGGAACTTCATGCGGACACCCGCATTTTAACTCAGGCACTTCATGCAGACACCCGCATTTTAACTCAGGCACTTCATGCAGACAAACGCATTTTAACTCAGGCACTTCATGCAGACACCCGCGTTTCCCGTTCCCCTTACCTGTTCACCTTTGGGCCCTATCTCTCCCACCAAGCCCCTCTGGCCCTGGTCACCCTGAAACCACATAGCAAACCTTCAGAAATAAATACAATTCAAAAATTTTGAAAAAGGTCCCAAATGCCCATTGGGACTGCCCTTCCAGGAGGCCATACTGGTTCCATACTGGAAAAACATACCGTGGGTCCCTGGATCCCTTGTGGACCTGGCTCTCCATCATGACCACGGAGTCCCTGTATGGGAACAGCAGGTAGAAGCCGCCTTAAGGTCAGAGGCTGTGTGGGTCTGGTACAGGGGTGCCTCATGGGCCATACAGTAGGTCATGGGATCTGAACACCATCTAAACACACCAGCCTAACATTAGGTGTGGTCATTGCTAGGCGTTAGCTTAGAAACAGGTCCATAAGCATCATCTTAGAAACAGGTCCGTAAGCATTAGCTTATCCTGTCCTGGCCGCCGTTCTTTGCTACTCATCAATGTCACCCTCAGCATCAATGCTGCGATTTAACTTTCTGTTGCACTCGACCCAGACGTCACTCTCACCGTCTCTCCTTTGGTCCCCATCATGCCGGTGATTCCCCGGAGTCCCTGGGGGCCCTGTGGACACACACACACATACACACACAAAACTGCATTTACATAGTAATAATAAATGAGCCAAGAGCCAACAGCCCCACTTCAATAACATCAGCACAGCACAGCTGCAGGCAGACTGATCGTAGGATAACACAGAGGCTATAAATAAGAATTACATTTAAACTCAGTGTGGAAATTCATATTTACCAAAAAGACAGAAAAGCTGCAAGCAGCAGCACACATGCCAGCTTTAGGTGCCGTGTCGCTGTGCTTCTACAAATACAATCACCACTTAAGGGAGGAAATGGCATCTATTACCGTCGGGCCCTGAGCCCCGGGATCTCCTGGAACCCCCTGGTCACCTTCTTCACCCTGGAGACCGGAAAAGAGAAAGACTAAAGCGATAATAAATAATAGTAAAAGATAATAAAAGCCATAATAAAACAACAAATGCACACATGATAATGCCTCTGCCAGTCTTAAGTTGGTTTGAATCTCATGAATCCGCCCTGAGTTGGAAAGAGGCCTGCAGAGGTGCTGTGTTAGAGGTGCTGTGTTAGAGGTGCTGTGCGGAGCCTCGCCTGTCACAGAGAGGCTCACATCGCGGGCACTGACCTTGTGGCCCTGCTTCCCCGGCTCTCCGACTTCACCTTTAGCGCCTTTGTGACCCTGGAGACATCAGATGCTGTTTAAGCCACTCAGTCAAGTTAATGTGCGTGACTGCCATGGGCCCACCGCCCAGGCAGAGCGCGTGCGGTCGGACCAAGGGGCATTTTTACTGGCACACCGCATTCTGCACATGGTTCTCTGAAGCCTAGCTTGCTGTCAAAATCAAATCTCACTGACGTTTGATACAGATACAGAGAGAAAGCTTCAGGGTTAAGGTACAGTATAATCTCGGCTTCCTTTTGGAGCTGCATCAGGCAGTGTGTGTGTCCCATGGACATACATCACATGGACATACCTTCATACCCGGGAGCCCCGGATGACCCGGTGGTCCGGCTGAGCAGGCGTTGGGACACTAAGCAGACAGACACGTGGGGGTTAGGGTGACGAGGTCACCTGCCACGCCTGGTGGCGTGAAACGGAGCGAAAAGGAAACGGGAGCCCTTACCAGCTCCGCAGTGGCACCGTGCACGCCGGTGGCCCCCTGAGAGAGAGAGAGAGA
>JAODKL010000062.1:1979092-1991285 GCA_026780765.1 Petrocephalus schoutedeni
ACTGAAATGGGCTTTGTGAGAATGAGCAGCAGCAAAGATTCCTGTACTGAAATGGGCTTTGTGAGAATGAGCAGCAGCAAAGATTCCCGCACTGAAATGGGCCTTGTGAGAATGAGCAGCAGCAAAGATTCCCGCACTGAAATGGGCCTTGTGAGAATGGCCAGCAAAGACTCCTGTAATGAAATGGGCTTTGTGAGAATGAGCAGCAGCAAAGATTCCCGCACTGAAATGGGCTTTGTGAAAATAACCAGCAGCAAAGGTTCCTGTACTGAAATGGGTTTTGTGCTCTTCACTTCATATCATTTATCAGACTCCTCTTGCCCCATGTCCTCCATTATAGATCTAGTTTGTCCTGTTTTCTTTGGCTGCATTGAAAGTTATTTATCTGTAATTGACCAGTTGAAGTTGTACAAAATATAGCGGTTTATGCATTTACTAAAAGTGATTGCTAAAAATATGATTGAGTTAAAATTCATGTAGGCCAATGTATTTCTGGCTTTGTCCAGCTGTTCAGATTGCATTTCAGGTTATTTGTGTCCTGTGAGTCACGGGCCTTCACCCTGCACCTCCTCTTATTTTGTGCTCCAGCCCCAGTCTGGATGCAGCAGATGTCTAAATCTTGTGTCCAAAAGGGCTGGAGCCGATGAGATGAAAATCTGTCTGAAAAATCTGAAAAAGCTCAGCTATATTCTGAATGTCAGCTGAGATAAGGGAGGTGTGGCCAGAAACACAGGGATGTTACATGATTAACGTGACCTTTCTGTGCAGGCATGGAGTGGGCGATGTAATCGAGGCCCGCCTCTTCTGAATTCCAAGATGAGCGAGGTGCAGGCCACAGTGGAGTTCTCCCTGGAGCTCCTTAAGTTTTACAATGTGGATCTCTTCCAGAGAGGGTGAGTATCGTTCAGGGTCCCATCTCAAGGCATCTTGCACTGCTCTCGCTCCAGGGATAGCACCAGTGTGTTCTTTGGCTGACATTGTGTGGTCATTTAATAGACCGCGTCGTAGAACTGCTAGGCAGGAAATCTGAATCTGTATAAATCACAGAGTGCTGTCATCCACTACCCTGCGGTCCAGCAGAACTATAGTATAAAAGTGTTATGTCTGTGCTAGTCATTCAAGTCAAGCTTTGGCTTGTTCGATGTAAATGCTTCCTGAAGTTTCTCTGGGGAGGTGGCAGGTTGCAGAAGCCCAGGCATGTTTGAACTGTTTAAATCCCTCTGATATTTAACAGCTGATTCCGTAAAATAAAAGGCAAAGTAATTAGGAATTTTTCTTTTTCCATGGGTCTCCTGGGAAGCATGTCTGGTCACCCGGAAGGTGCTTCTGCATGCTTTGCGACCAGCTCATTCCAGCTTCCTGCAGTCAGAAATGATGGGACATCAAGTCAGCTTTATCATTGTGCCCGTTTTCTAAACTCGAGGGTGTGCAGAAAGAAGTTTTTTTGAACAGCAGGTTTTGAACATTATGAAATTTGGCTTTTCCCATTTGGCCAGTGGTGGATGTCTTCCTGATTGCATGGTGTTGCTGTTGGAGCATGTCTTCTGGGCCTGCCGGGGCCATTTGCTGCCGTGTTCCAAGCCAGAGTGGGCCTGTGTGACTCCATGCATCCAGCCCAAATTCTTATGATTAGTACTCTGCCTGGTTACTCGGCTACTTTCTCCACGTGGAGATTCGGAATTTTGGTGTCAGGTTGAGACAGACAAGGCAGTTGTGGGGAATCTTGTACTGTTCCTGAAGGCTTAAAGATTGCCGTCCTCTGGACTGGTGTCGAAGTAGAGGTACTTTCGGGATCAGCAGCACTGTACTGTGTATGTTTGTCATGTGTGTGAAGCTGACATTTGATTGGGAGACAGGTGGGGGAGAAAAATACATTTTCTTTTCTTAGACTGTAGCTGGTATGATGACTTTATTGGAACAGGGCCCACAGGCTTTGCAGTGTTTATGAACCAAATGGTCCAATGGCAGCTTTGAACAGGAAGCTTCTTTTTTCAGGTTTTACCAGATCCGTAGTAACCTGAAAGTGCCCCAGCGGTACCCTCACAAGGTGGAAGCCAGCCTTCTGAAACCAACAGGTCAGTCTGCCTTCAAACTAGTGGGCTTGCAGGGCAGGATACCAGCTGCCATTGGAACTTAGGATGTCTGGGCGAAAGACCTTGACTTTGATAGACTGGTACTCAGAAACAATGGCAAGGTCACTGCTTGGCTGGACCAGAGCTGTGTGTCCGAGGGCTGAGGTCTTCCCTGGTGACATTAGATACAGCTTTTTTCCAAATGGATGTGGGATATCCTGCCCTGTGACTGCAGGAGACCATGCAAAATAAACAAGAAATGTGTCTATTGGTTTCATTCATTGGAAGGTTCACATGAACACACTTGTCTGTATTTGCCTGTGTGGAGTGCATTAAAGGATAATGTTAACAAGTGCCCTTATTACTGAAGGCAAACAAGATTCAGTTTCCTTTTGAATTTGATGTTTTTTGTAAGAAAATTTGTTTTAGTTCCTTTTTGCGGAACTGAAATCGTTAGGAGATAAAATAATATTTCGTAATGAACCATCTGTGTGGGAAGATGGTATACAAGTCTCAGTCTCTCCTTCCAGTAGTCTGACAGGCGAGTCTAATAGTCTCTGGGACAAAGTGACGGCACACTTGGCATGTCCAAGTAGTGCTCTGTGTTATTTAAGGTGCTGCAGCCGTCACAGGACAGTCTCGGTTCTGTGACTGTATCAAGCAGGTTTCCATACCTTGGGCTGGGACTTAGGAGAAATATATTCTTGCTCAACCTTTAAACTAAAGTAGGGAGATACTGTTTTAGCTGTTTGCCTGAGTCAGCTGCAGTAATGTTATAGCTGTGGATCTGAGCTAGCTTTCTGTGTAAAGAAAAGCTTCTTATAGCTACCATTTCTGTCTTAATGGTCCACATACAGCTTTGTCTGTCCTCTTTGTCCAGGCTCTGATCTTGCCTTCCCTGCCCTGGTCCACAATGAAACCATTTGCAGCAAAACCTTTCAGATACTTTATAAAAATGAGGAGATTGTCGTCAATGATGTCCTTGTGTTCAAAGTCAAGCTGCTGCTGGATGAAATGAAGGTGAGCGCGAAATGGGGCATAAGCTAAAAAGTAGGTAGAGGGCCGTCACCGTGTAAACCCGTCTGTGCCAGCTGAGTCACGCTGCTCCGCGCCATGGAGGGGAGTCCAGCGTTACCCAGTGTCATACTGTCTCTAGCCACCTTCTAATGGTAACACAGCTTTTCAAAACGACTGGTTTAAAATCTGTGTTCATTTGCCCCACCGGTGTCTGTGGTGCTTTGACTGAAGTTATTTATTCTCCTTCAGGTTGAAGAGTCACTGAATGATATGGACTTTCAGTTGTCTTTAGACCTCTTCTTCACCGATGGGGATTACTCGTAGGTATCCTTCTGCAACATACAAGAACTCGTGGCCATAGGTGGAAATTAGAGGGAGAACATTTCAAACTAGATTTAAGGAAGCACTTCTTTACACAGGGTGTAGTTAGAGTATGGAATAGTCTTCCTGATAACGTAATGCAAGCTGAATTCTTGAGTTCCTCTAAATCAGAGCTAGATAAGATTTTAACAACTCTGAGCTATTAGTTAAGTTCTCCCCAAGCAAGCTTGATGGGCCGAATGGCCTCCTCTCGTTTGTATAGTTCTTATGTTTTTATGTTCTTCACATGGTATCATCTTCTGAAGTGTGGGAATGGGGGGGGGGGCAGTTAGACAATCTCCCACCCACGGTGTTGACACATGCGTTCCCAGGCCGGAAGAGTTGAACTCCATGCAGAACATCAGCAGCCGCACCCTCCGATTGCACTTTGACCTCCACCGGGGCATCCATCAGCATGTCAACGTCATGTTCGACTACTTCCACCTGTCCGTCATCTCGGTGGCCGTCCACGGCTCCCTGGTGGCCCTGCACCAGCCGCTAATCAGGTGGGTCCTCCTCAGTTATGGGCGTGCCGTCGCTGTGCTTTCCCACCTCACGGCAGCTTAGCAATCGGTGCCAGTCACTCTCACTGTATAACCATTAGCATGGCCAGGAGCACCCAAGCTAAAATCACGGCTTCACTATGAATGATGTCATAGTCAGCAGGGTGAAGCAGTGGCAGTAGGAGTCTAGCAGCAGGGGCATGGTCTCTGCAAGCTGTCGTGGCACTGGGGAGGTGCCCGCCAGCTCTGCTGTGCATCACCCCAAGGCAGAGTGACGGGTGAACGCTGTCTTTCACACCGTCTGCTAGCTTACGTGCCATTTCTTCATGACAGACCCGGCGACGGCCGGCATGTGCATCTGCACTTATCGTCGGAGTGACTGTGTGAATGTTGGCCAGCCGTGTGAATGCTCAGCTGTGCTGCTTCTCCTCCCCAGCTTCCCGCGGCCGGTGAAGAGCACGTGGCTGAACCGCAATGCCCCGGCTCAGACCAAGGACTCTGTGGTTCCGGCCCTGGAGCGCGTGGTGTTCGGCACGGGTTACGTCAAGCAGCTCTCCCCTGATGTAAGGCAACACTTGCCACTAACAGTTAGCATTTGGTCACCACCCAGCTGCCCGCACAATGTCTCCATGACTGATCTCTGTTTATCTTGAGCATCTATGGCTAGTTCCTCTGGAGTTAGCCTCTTAAACAAGCTACTTAACTAGCCAAAGATGGGTTACTCTGTCATGTGCCACATCACCAGCTGAGCGAATTGGACCTGTAAAACCAGACTCGTCTGTTCTCTTACCCCAGTTATAATTTGCTATTTAAGAAATACTGACGATGTGGTATTTAGGACAGATATGCAGACATGCGTCGCGTGTATATAGTATTACACGGTATGCTTTAAATTCCTTTTTAAAATTACACAGTAACCTATAGTCCTTCCTACAATATTGGAACACATTCCTATGGGACAAATCCTGTCCGAATGTTTGTACCCCAGAACAGTAAGGAGGCTGGGAAGTCTTCGCAAGGCTTTAAATTGTTTGACAGGTTGCAGGGATTTTAAATACATCTCCCAAAATAACAGTTACGAGTCAGTCAATAACTGTCCACAGGACACGGCGTGCAAGGCCTGAGACAGCCACGCCCCCATGCAGCTTTGACCTGCTCTCAGCATTAGCATTAGCATTAGCGCGGTGCCTGTCGACAGCCTGTGTGGTGATCTCGGCTTGCTGTCGCGGTCGGCAGGGTCGCTCGTTTGTGGTGTCACCGCCCTGCCTGCAGCACGCGTACCGCCTGCACTACAGCCTGTGCGCCAGTCTTCTCTTGGCCTACCAAGGACTCTTCAACTACTTCACCACAGTGACCAAGGACTTGCCGTCCTCTCAGCGCATGGAGCTGGGTAAGGGTTCCCAATGCTCCTGCTGGGACACAGTCCAGCCTGCACAGTTCCATTTACACACCATTCACCATTATCCCCATGTCAATGTTGTTTTGCAAGCTGTTCTCACATTGTACGAAATGACCATGACTTGATTTCTGTTGAATATTTGCTTTGAGCTTTTTTTTTAAACTTGAACTTTTGAATTTTGTCTCTCAGCTTAAAACCGGCTTAGAAACACTTTGCCCGTATATCCTGTGAAACGTTTGAATCCCTATCTAACACTCACTGACAAAGACTTAGTCCTTACATTCTTTTGCAGTTTTTCTTTGACTGATCTGACTGACACTACAAAGGACTTGTTCTTTGTGGAAAAAAGACGCTCTAGATCCCGTTCTTGTAGGCTTTGACACCAAAAGTCTGCAGTTTCCCTAACCCTAACCCTAACCCATGTTCCTCCTTCTGCTCATGTCAGTGTGCACTGAAGAATGTCGATTGCTTACAGTCCCAGTCTCTGTTTGCATGTCTGACGGTCAGAAGGACACAGTGCAAGGGGGTGTGGATGTGCATTTAATTAACAAGTGCCCCTTGGCTACATGACCAATTGGGTTAGCCCCCCCCAACCTAACAAACCAGTGGTGCATGCGTCTTCATTAGCACCCAGTTTTCTCCTGAAACACCAGGTGAGGTGGTGGTACCGTCCAATTTAATACTCCCCCCTCCCCCAAAGCATTAGGTGGCTCAACAAACCAGAGCTGAGTGCAGCCCTTGAGGTGTGGAGCTGTGCACTTGGCGCCACCTGCTGACACAAACGCGCATGTGCTGTTTGCGGAAGCTTGGCGTGCCATCCGTACAGTGTAGCAGGGGAGTGAGACAGAGCATAGACGCACTGAGTCATGCTTCCTTTGTCCACGGGGGTCCATTTAAAACTCCTGTATGTCAAATCTCAAAACTAGCCAAGCCCAGCATGCCAGTCCTTTATGAGCGAGCTCTCAGAAGACCATATCCTCGAGGCCAGACGCCCATCTGCATAGGTATGTCCCTCCCTCAGACCCTGGCGTCAGCTCCATCGCCACCCCATCCCTCTTCCTGTCTTCCCACTGCTGTTTACTTCAGGATTACACCCTGCTTTGCTGCTTATGGTGTTCAGTCTGATTTAAACTTAAGAATCGGGGTAAAAAAAGACTTCCTCTCGACATTTGTGTCTAGATGTAATCAGTACTTCTCCAATGAGCACTTGCCCTAACCTTTCCCCCTCTCTCCTTTCTAACTTGGGCTTTCCCACGTCTGCCATATTGGCGATGTTCACTGTGGTGGCCACCCTAATGCCGGGTGGAGCAGTAGCTCTGCAGGCCTGGCTGTCGGGTCCTCTGGGCACTGTGCCGGCACGCCTCGCCACTCTGCCGCTCACGTCTTCCTTCCCTTTTCAGAGAAACTGGACGTGGAGGCGCGTCTCTCTGAGCTCTCCGAACAAGTCAAGGTAAAGAGCAGCTTCTTCCCCCAAGCTGTCCACGTCACCAACATACACATTTCCTGTGACGGTCTCGGCCACGGCAGCTGCACTTCATAGCGTTTCTGCACTTTATCAGTCACGAACTAGACAGCATGCTGATAGTCACCTTTAACCTCTTTCTAACTGAGGGTGGCTCAGTGGGTAAGCATGCCAGTGTATTGTGGCCAATAAAGACTTTGACTGTCAGTGCTGACACTGCCTCGGCTGCCACCCGTGTTTGTTTTCTGGAATTGAATGGCCTCTGGCTTTTCCAGCAGAAGGAATGGAGCCCCGACGAGCTGGCGGAACTGGTGAACATGAACCTGGCCCAGCTGTGCTCCCTGCTGATGGCGCTGTGGGGGCAGTTCCTGGAGGTGGTGACCCTGCAGGAGAGCATAGCTGTGCTCCTGGCCCTGGAGCATCACACGCTACGTGTGAGTGGCCTGGTCTCCTGAGCACACATCTGGTGCCAGGCAATAGTGAAAGGAACAGGCAGAAAAACTGCTTCCACCATTCAGGACTTGTGCTATTAGAGAACACTTGTTTTTTTGAATAGCATCATCTTTCTCCGTCTTTTTATTTTTAGGCTGAAGTTGTCTGATGTTTCTACCATTTCCCGTCTGTTTCCTCCTCATCTCGTCTCCTCACAGGTTCGCAGGTTTGCGGAAGCCTTTTTCTGCTTCGAGCACCCGAGGCACACGGCTCTTGCATATCAGGAACTGCAGTGAGTCCCTGAATTTCTTCTGGTCTTGTCTTCGTTGCTTTGTTGCTCTTGGGTTCTGGCCCAAGTTCTGCTGACTGCGATACCTTCTGCTGAGCTATGAGCCGAATATGCTCCAGTAAGGAGTGAGGCTTAGCTGGGTGCTTGGTAACTCCTGCAGAATCTGAAGTGCAGGGTAGGTAAGCTAAAGCCCAACAGCAGCATCCTGCATGTCCCAGTACATGCAGCTACAAATGGTCACGTCACCCATAAGATCCTAGTATTTCACCTTGATTTGCCTGCAGACGTGTTAAAACGGTACAGTGTTAGAATGTTGGGCAAATAGATGAACCTGTATTGCCGTCCCCTGCAAGACGGTTGCAGTAGTTCTGCAGCTTCACAGGCTCTTGCGTGCCCACTTCCAGCGCTCAAAGCCACCTGCAGATGTCTGCCGTCATCAAGAACTCCAGCTATTTCCTGTCGCTGCCGTCGCTGCCCGTGGAGTGTGCCGACCTGGATGGGGACTCCAGCTCCCTGCCCATCATCTTCGAGGACCGATACCTGGAGTCAGTAACTGAAGGTCTGTGTAGCTGTAGGCCGGAGCCACATTTCCGCCCAGGCTGCAGGCCATGATGTCTCCAGGCTAGATGGAAAAATCTTATGACAGCCCTTGAGATGTTTGTGATGCTTTCTGCCAGCTGTGCTCCTCCGTAACTACTGTTAAGCCTGCAGATCTGACAAGATGTTTGTCTGTCCTTCCTGTGGGTTCCCTCTTGTGACGGCTTCACTGTTTCTGCCTCCCCATGTGCTCCATGGTCCGACCCGTAAGATCGCGACGGACCCTGGCTCGGCATGCACGGCGCCAGAGGCGGCCCGGCCTCCAGCAAGGCTGACAAGTGCGACGCCAAGGACTGCGGCGCCGTCGGGTATCCCAGCCCCGAAGCCAAGCTGCAGCATGCGCCGGCGTCAAGCCCGCGGCCCGCTGACAGTGACACGCCCCCAAAGGCACAAAAGGGGGCGGCAGACGACTGTAAAACCAGGACCAAGTCCATGAAGCTGAAAAAGAACCCGAAGGCGGAGAACCCCAAAAAACTCATTGGGCCGAACCCCAAAGACTCTGTGGTCCTGGTCGGGTATAAAAACTTCAAGGCCCCCCTTACCGATTTCCTGAGTAAATATGAAGACTGTGAGTCCCTCGGGAATCAGCAGATGGAGTGGAAGCCACTGCTGCGGGATCCCAGTACCGACATGCGGAAGCTGGTTTCCGCAGCACCTCCGGTGTGTCTCACTGCCTCGGGATCTCCTGCAGATGCTAACACAAGCAGGACCAGTGACCTGGTCAGAGGGGACCTCGCTAATCACCTCGCTTCGCAGGTTACTACCAGCACGCAGGCAGTTAATGTGGTGCCTATAACAGAAACGCAGCATCCAGAAGCTTCCAGCCAAAATGCAAGCAAAGGCCCTGGGCTTCTGAGGCACATAGAAGTCAAACCCAGCAGCAGGAACCCTTACCAGGGGGAGAAGGTGACGGTGCTCCTGCCGAGCTGGAGCAGCGGCTCGACTCCAATGGATTACTGCTCGGAAGCTGGGAGTGACAAGTCGCCGGGGAGTGACCTCGTGTTCGAGAAGGACTCCCGCTGTGAGGAGAGGGTGCTGGATGCCGGTGAGCAGGGCCTCCTGCCCAGGGAGACGCTCTTGGGCGTGCGGGCCGATGGCGCCAGGCTGCCAGGCAGAGGGGCCCCTTGTGCCTCCTCTCGCCTCTCCGATTCGGGCTTTGAGAGTGAGCCAAGCTCTTTCGCCACAGTGCCAGGCCCAGGCTCCCAGCTCGCCGGGGGATTTCCGGCCCCTGAGCGGGACCCCCAGCAAGTGGGCAGGCCCCCCCAGGGCCCTCAGCGGGCCCTGCCCGAGCCAAGCGCCACTTTGAGGAGCAGCGGGCCCATGGAAGGCCTCTGCACGGAGAGCACCAGCGCCATCAGCGGCATCCAGTCCTCCCTCACCTCCATCAACTCCCTGCCGTCTGACGAGGAGGGAGAGAGCGCCTCCCAGAGCTTTGCGGGCACAGCCCTGGAGAGAGCGACGGGCTGCTTACAGCGGGGGGAGGGGAACCCGAGTATTGCGGTGCAGGAGGCACTGTCCAGCACCGCCAGGGCTTCCTGCTGTCTCAGCAGCAGGGCAGAAGCTACTGACCAGAAGGACTCGCTGGCCTCTTGGCCCAGCAGCCGGGATGCAGCCCCAGGTACTGCTATCGGCACCGCTGCTTCAGCCGCCACTCCAGCTCCTGGATCCGCAGTTAGCGCTACGCGACAAGGCGCAGCGGAGCCCGGTCCTCCCCCGGGCTCCAGTGAGGATGCCTGCGAGGGAGCCGTCGGGCCCCCCAGCGAGCCGCACACAGCCTGCCAGTCCAGCACGTCAGCCACCAGCAGCACTGACATCGTGAAGCGGGGCCTGGTGGAGAACTACTTCGGCTCACGCTCCAGCACCGACGTCTCCGAGATCAGTCCGGTGGAGATGGCCACCATTACCCTGAGTGACCAGCAGGGGGCGGTAAAGCCGACAGAGGATGGAGAGGATGAGGAATGTGAGCACGAGATGATTGAGAATGGCTATTATGAGGATGACGACACCCTGGCCTATGTGAACGGGCTGGCTGAGAGAGCGGAGGGTGTAGACGGGCAGGAAGAGCTGTCCCCACACCCCAGGCTGCACGCTTCGGAGCACTTCTATGAAACAGATGACCTGCCCAACCACCGGCCCCCAAAAGGCCCATCCCTCACTTCTGCTGCCTGGGGATCCTGCTTTGCGGTGTCCTCCCTGCACTCCTGGGAGAGCATCCCCTCACCACAGATGAAAATGTGAGTAACGCCCTTCTAGTGCATGGAGCTAGCTGTGTGCAGGTGGGAGTCAAAAAATAATTCTCTTCCAAAAACAAGGAACTCGTGTCCTCCGAAAAAGCAGTCTCTGCAAAATGTCTTTTTTGGCCATTTGGTTCACATCTTCTGGACTCGTTCTGTCAAATTAAAAAAAAAAAAAAAAACAGCAGTACCAGGGGTGTGTACAGCACCTGGTCCCAACTGAAAGCTGATTGGCTAATGGAATGCCCCCCCTCTCCCGTCACTCACGAATTCGAAACATATAATGAGCCAATGATAAGATTGGCCCCTTTATATGAATTATATGCCTCCACCTTAAAAAAATCCTAGAATCTCCCCTGAGCAGTACTAACTGAGCCCCAGTTATCTTTAGCCTGAGTGTTCCGCTGTTTATAGGGCGGCATTAATCCCAGAGCCCCGCTTCCGCTCTCATTCAGCTTTGCCCAGGCCAAAGAGGACTTCAGCCGGTTAGGGTTACCGGGATTCCGGTACAGCGAGCTCCCCGAGCTGGCCTCCAGCATCCCCTACTTCAGCACAGAGGAGGAGGCCAGCTCCGAAGAGGGCATACACCTGATCGTGTGCGTCCACGGCCTCGACGGTGAGCATCGTGCTTGCTTTCCTGACCCCTGCAGCACGCTTGAATCCCGCAGCAGTCATGGATGAGTTACGCTGCCCCCTGCTGGCAGTCGGCCTCATTCGTGTGTCTTTACAGGTAACAGTGCCGACCTGAGGTTAGTGAAGACGTACCTGGAACTGGGCTTGCCGGGAGCTCGCATCGACTTCCTCATGTCCGAGCGCAATCAGGTGGGAATCGGGTCTTGGCGTTCATAACATAAGATTAAGATTAAGGGAAACTTTATTTATTCCGGGGGAAATTCTGGTGCATACAGCAGCAAGTGCGTAGGGCTCAGAGGAACATAAATGTAGTGCAAAACAGACAAAGTGCTAGGTCGGCACATTCAGTGTAAACGAGTAAATGTGGTGCAAACTAATTTAACTAAAGTACACAAATAAAATATCCGGAAAAACGGAACACTGGGATTTTACCATAGTGGACACATTCTCACTCTGTCATTCGTACACCAGAAACAGGGAATTCACACATACCAAGGAGCCCATGCTTTCCGGTTTCATATCCGCCAGCTGAAAGGTTCTCCAGCCTGATCTGTTTGGCTCGGTTTTGTTCCACTTTGCAGAATGACACCTTTGTGGATTTTGACTCCATGACGGACCGGCTACTGGACGAGATCATTCAGTACATCCAGATCTACAACCTCACAGTGGCGAGGATCAGGCAGGTGCAAGGGGCTGTCCTTGGCACGTTCACGCTAAGCACCGGGCCTCGCGGTGTCAGCGCGGTGCTGGAGCTTACACGGGGGGGGGGCGTGGCCTGCCACTGCTGCCCGGACAGCTAACCCTGTATGACCCTTACAGCTTTGTAGGCCATTCCCTGGGCAACCTGATCGTCCGCTCGGTGCTGACCAGGCCCAGGTTCAAGTACTACCTGAACAAGCTGCACACCTTCCTGTCGCTGTCCGGCCCTCACCTGGGGACCCTGTACAACAGCTCTGCCCTCGTCAACACCGGTACCACCTGTCTGTGGGCGTGGGGGGGTCTCGTGATCTATTAGTCGCTTTTAGCTGTTTTGCTTGATTGGTTGTGTTAGGGCCTCCTCTAGTCATGAGATCCTGTGTAGTGGATCCCTCATTGCTGAAGTTCTGTCTGCAGAGCACTGAGCTGCTGGTTACACGGGTGTATTGGCCCGGCCCGGCACATGACTATCCCCCCCCCCCCCCCCAGGCCTGTGGTT
>JAODKL010000062.1:1991387-2012129 GCA_026780765.1 Petrocephalus schoutedeni
GGGAGTATGTGCCTGCTGTGTCTGTGTGCCTGCCCCCCTCCCCCAGATCTCTAAACACCTTCTTGTGCCTCCCCCACCGCAGGCCTGCAGTACTTCAGAAACGTAGTGCTGGTGGGCTCACTGCAGGACCGCTACGTCCCGTATCACTCTGCCCGCATCGAGATGTGCAAAATCGCCTTAAAGGACAAGCAGTCGGGTGAGCCTCCCCGGCCATTTACCAGGGGGCACGACCCATTTCCCTGGGAAGTCATCCTGCCGTCTTCCTGTCAGGGCTGGTTCTAGCGCGTCTGTGTAAAATGTGAGATTAAAAAGCATATGGCCTCTCCAGCACTCAGCTTAACTTTGTCTTCGTTGTCTCTCTCCCCTCATTTCCACCTCTGGGCCCAAAGGTCCGGTTTACACGGAGATGATCGAAAACCTGCTGCTTCCCGTCCTGCAGAACAAAGACTGTAACCTGGTCCGTTATGACGTCACCCACGCCCTGCCCAACACGGCCAACTCCCTCATCGGCCGGGCTGCCCATATCGCTGTGCTGGACTCTGAGATCTTCTTGGAGAAGTTCTTCCTGGTGGCTGGCCTAAAATACTTTAAGTAGCTGGTCAGACATACGGGGGTGGGATATCAAGCTATTACCTCATTGCATTCACAAGAAATGTCGATATTGTATCTGATTCCTGATTTAGTTTGAAATATTTATACTTTTATATGGGAGGTGTGAGAAGATGTCCGCGTTTCTAACCGTCTCTTGCTGTCTCACCAGTCCATTTGTGGATGTGTACTTCTCATTTTTACTTTTCTACTGGCATTTTTTAAATTAATTTATTTTTTTTATATGCACCAAGGCTGGTAATTTGTTTCCTTGTGATCTTGGTGGTGGTGTTTTATTTATGGAAAAAAAAAAACAATCTAATGTCCCTGTTATAGACGGACACAGAGGTAATGCTGAACTGGAAGGTGGCTGGTTAAGATGTTGTGCATTGTGAGCAGAAAAGCTGCAAATCATTCTGCTTGCCTTCATCTCAGACGTGCAAATACTTTTTTTAAATATAAAACACTTTTAAGCATTAACGTGCATCGTACCTGTGGGGAAAGATATTTCTATAAAAACAAATTTTTGCTACTCTACACTTTTTTTACAATCCAGGTTTTTTTTTTATTGTTAAAACTTCCAGTAGTTTATAAAATTACATTTTTTTTCCCATGCCAATGCTGAAATGGGCTTTGAAGCCTGTACAGTTCGGTCTGATGCAAGTATTAATCTTGTAATCTTGGGTTTGGGGTGATTCGTTTGTTAAAAAGACATCACATTAAAGACTAGGCAAAGGATAGGTTGGTTTGGCTGAACTTGTTTAGTGTAAAATGGTGGTTATGCATTTTAATTTAAGTATTAAGGTTTTGGGCTTTAAAAGTATATGTAATAAAAATAAACATTTTCTATTTGGTTATACAGTACTTGCAATTGGTCCTAAGCTACAGCAAATTTTGGTGGTCGTACATGAATTACTTGGTGTGTCCTGCTGTTAAGCTAACACGCCAACTAATGCTGGGTCATTATGTCATTGTCAAGTAACATTTGGACTAAAATTCAGTGCCCCCTTAATAGCAAAGAGCTGGTCTTTCACATAAGTCAGAGTTGTGACATCATGGTACACAGATGGAAAGATGTGACGGAGACGGTTAATGAATCTTCAGGATGGAACTGCGTAAAACACTTGCGAATGCTAAATGCAGACCCTACGAACTGTAACTAAAGACTGCACAACACAACGTGAATGCACAACCAGAACTTTTGCACAAATATATGAAATGTCAAACCCGTAACACTACCAAGAGCATATGTTGTATGAATATTGCATGTTTTTTTAATAAACCTGACAGCTTGTGACTATTTAAAATAAAACCCTGTAAATGTACTACTAGTCTTGAATCATGTTGATTAATATGACTCTTCTTGCAGTGGTATGGGAGCTGTGTAAAAGTACAGCTGAGGGCTACACTGTAGCACGGTTTTGGTGATCGCCATCTCTGACATTCCCAAATTTCCTGTTTAAAAACCACTGGTCTTCACTTCCAAAACGATCAGATCTATAAACTGGGTTGTGGATTTTCCATTATGTCAATGTTTTTTTATATTTTTAATCAGTATTATTGTATTTCATACACATATTATGCACAAAACTCCGAATCTCTTTCCTGAAGAGTAATTACTATTACTTCTTCAATTAGGTAATGCACCCTATTTCAGAAAGAAATGACTGGGTTCTTGCTTATATTGATAAACTACAGTTAATTCCAAAACCTACAACCATATTTACTGAATTTTGCAACTCTGTAGAAATATAAAATCCCCGTTTGCGATTTCACTGGTGAAAGTTTTTGTAATACTGTGAATGAATGCATCCCCAATGGCAGTGAGATGAATTTCCTAATGTCCATTTCATAGCACCTGAGTGTTCGGAGAGTCCGCATGATCTTTTTATGGGATGTTGCTTGCAAACCGGTTACCTTTCATCCACCCACGTGCTCTTCTCCAAAATCACTATTCACCACCTGAATAAATGCACCACTATACCTATCCTAAACAGGCGGAACTATCAATTCCTGCGCCTCCAATACATTCCGTACAGTATTATTTTTTGCGAAAATGCAGCGTCACGTCAATGCTGTAACTTAAAATGTGCAACGACGACAGGACATTACTTCTAGAGAACGCAAAGGGATCCGTCGGTAAGATCATGTGACTGCGTGTCCGACCGGAAGTGCCCGGGGTGGGCGGAGCCTGGCGGGGAGGGCGGGGCCTGGCGGGGGGCGGCGCAGGCCAGCCGGACGAGTCTGGAACATGCCGGACGCGCCGGATTGCGGAGCGCCTGAGGTGGGTGGGGCCGCGGTGTCGTCACGTCCGGGGCACTCAAACAATCTGGAAATATCGCCGAGCTACTGGAGCTTTCCAGGCTTCGGTGCTCGGTGCGGCTAGGCCACAGCGGAGGCACCCGGGCTCTCTATGCGCGGTACACACAGCCCGCTAGCAGCCGCCTTGTGCGGGGAAGGGAGGCTCTCTTAGCGCTGACACTGGCCCGAGAACACGGAGCTTTACTGTGTGCTTCGCAACAGGTAAGCGCTCCCCGTGCAGGGCTGCGCCGGCTGCTCCGGGCGCACAGGCAGCGGCGGCGGCAGACGCGGCTTGTCCCTGCGTAGACCCGGCTGCTCCGGCACACACGCCCTGCGGCGGCGGCGGCAGACGCGGCTGCTCCGGCACATACGCCCTGCCGGGGCGGCGGCAGACGCGGCTGCTGGAGCTGATAGCGCGGCCAGGCGCTCGCATGACAGCGGGTGATGACTTAAGCCATCTGCGCGGTGTTCATGCCGTACACGTATACTTACCCAGCAGTTTCGGGACGTACTTGCACGCCCAAATAGTTCCACACTCATGCAGTTACGTGACCGTTAACCAATGTACCCATATTTTACTGACATGTTGGGTACTCGTTATATACTCAAGGATATAGATGACAGTTCTAGGTAACTTTGATATGCACACATGTTCACCCGTCGCTTCTAGGTTGCTGTCGTATACTTGCACAGTTACTCGTCTCTTCTAGAACACTGTCTGTTTACCAGTCACATCTAGGTTGCCGTCATGTTCCCGCACGGTTACCAGTAACTTCTTGGATGCTGTCTTGTACCCGCATGGGTACCTGTCACTTATAGACTGCTATTGTGTATCTATACAGTTACCTGTCACTTCTAGGTTGCTGTCATGTACCCACACAGTCACCCATCACTTCTTGGAAACTTATACTTGCATGGGTATCTGTCACTTCTAGGCTGCTGTCCTGTACCCACACGGCTAGCCATCACTTCTTTGGTGCTGTCTTGTACTCACATGATTACCTGTCACTTCTAGGATACTGTCGTTTACCCACACGGTTACCTGTCACTTCTTGGACACTGTCGTTTACACACTCGTTTACACGTCACTTCTAGGTTGCAGTCATGTACCCACAGAATTGGCTGTCACTTCTTGGATGCAGTCATGTTCCCGCACGGTTAGCCATCACTTCTTGGATGCTGTCTTGTACCTGCACGGTTAGCCATCACTTCTTGGATGCTGTCATGTTCCCGCACGGTTAGCCATCACTTCTTGGATGCTGTCATGTTCCCGCACGGTTAGCCATCACTTCTTGGATGCAGTCATGTTCCCGCACGGTTAGCCATCACTTCTTGGATGCTGTCTTGTACCCGCACGGTTAGCCATCACTTCTTGGATGCTGTCATGTTCCCGCACAGCTAGCCATCACTTCTTGGATGCTGTCCCGTACCCGCACAGTTACTCATTACCTCATGGATGCTGTCATGTACTCGCATGGGTACCTGTCACTTATAGGCTGCTATTGTGTATCTATACAGTTACCTGTCACTTCTAGGTTGCTGTCATGTACCCGCACAGTCACCCATCACTTCTTGGAAACTCTTATACTTGCATTGGTACCTGTCACTTCTAGGCTGCTGTCCTGTACCCACACGGTTAGCCGTCACTTCTAGGCTGCTGTCCTGTACCCACACGGTTAGCCGTCACTTCTAGGCTGCTGTCCTGTACCCCCACGGTTAGCCATCACTTCTAGGCGGCTGTCCTGTACCCACACGGTTAGCCATCACTTCTAGGACACTGTCGTATATCAGCATAGTTACTCGTCACTTCTAGGACACTGTTGTGTACCTGCATGGTTACCCATCACTTCTTGAATGCTGTCTTGTACCCGCATGGGAACCTGTCACTTATAGGCTATTGCTGTGTACCTGCACAGTTACCCATCATGTCTAGGTTGCTAGAAATCGGCACTATTGATCATCTCAGGTGTGGAGGACGGCAGTTTCTAGAGTGAGGCTGGTGACCATGCTGTGCTGGGGGAATGCCTCCTTCGGCCAGCTGGGCCTCGGCGGCATCGATGATGAAATTGTGCTGGAGCCACGCAGCTGTGACTTTTTCCGGGGGAAGAAGGTGTGTGATGTGGGCTGTGGCCACCAGCATACTGCATTCCTGCTGGATGATGGCACAGTCTACACCTGTGGCTGCAACGACCTCGGCCAGTTGGGGCACGACAAGTCAAGGAAGAAACCAGGTAGGCTGAGAAGGCAGGAATCTTACAGCGTTGCTGTGAATTATGGGAAAGGTTTCTTCTGCCGTGGTGTTGGCCTGCTTCAGGTGATTGAATATAAAGTACAGATACAGTTAAATGGTGTTAAATGTGAAATTCCGATTGTTACTTAATTTTTAAAAAAATTATTATTTTGTTTGTCTTTCTTATTCTTGCACCAGGGGTGGCCAGTCTTATCCAGAAAGGGCCTGTGTGCCTGTGTGCCTGTGTGCCTGTGTGTCTGTGTGTCTGTGTGTCTGTGTCTTAATTGCAACTCCCTGATTAGATTATTAATTGGAGGACTGGCTGAAGAGTCTCACACCTGGGTTTGAGCAGCTGACCTAAAGGTTATCCGGAAACCCTGCATACACCGGCCCTTTGCAGATAAGATTGGCCAGCCCTGCTTTATACTGTTGCCTGTTGTATCTGCTGTTTTGTTATTGTTCCCTTGTTTATGCCTTTTTTTCCCATTTGTTTGTTTGTTTTAAATTCCTGAGCTGCACTGGCATGCTATGCCAAATTCCTCATTCTGATAGATGTACTTGGTGATACTGATTCTGATTAATAGCACTACCCATGCAGCAGGGCATTAATCAGCGACCTTAAAGGCCCGGCCCGGGTCTTGCAGCCCCTCGAGTTCCGCTCCACCTCAAACTGCCCGTGTCTCTGCAGAGCAGGTCACGGCTCTGGACGCCCAGAACATCGTGGCCGTGTCTTGTGGTCAGGGCCACACGCTGGCAGTGAACGACAAGGGCCAGGTGTTTGCATGGGGCCTGGCTTCGGATGGACAGCTGGGCCTGCTCTGTACGGAGGAGTGCATGCGTGTGCCCAGGTACAGAGGCACAGAGGGCCGCTCTGCCTTCCTATACGTCCAGGTCACTTCCTGATATTACACTCTTCTGAGCTGATTATTACTTAGGATAAACTTAATTGATCCCAAGGGGAAATTCTTGTGCACAGATGGACATAAAAAACGCAGAATTTTTTTACTGTTACAAAGATGGCTTCCTTCCTGCATTGTTATGGGAAGTGGCGTGTGGAGACTCCTCGTATGATGTCACTGGTACTCCCAGTGCAGTTCAAGTCTGTTGATCTGTAGTGACCTTTTTCCCCCTTTTATGACAGGAACATTAAGAGTTTGTCGGAGGTCCAGATCGCCCAGGTGGCTTGTGGTTATAGACACTCTCACGCTCTCTCCAAGGGTGAGTCCCCCACCAGCTAGATGCCCCACTAACAGGGGGTTCTAGGGAGGGCCAGTCATGCAGCTCAGAGATGAAGTGCGATGCTAGACACCTCATGGCAGTGGTACACTGTGAGAAAGCACTGGATGGGGGCGTGTGAGAGCCCATCTCCTGACACCTGATAATGTGCTTTGGTCTCCATTTAGGAGGCACCATCTTCTCCTGGGGACAGAATAAATATGGGCAGCTAGGCCTGAGCAACGAACGCAAGTGCGTCTTCACCCCAGAAGCCGTGCAGTCGCTGCAGGGCGTCCCGTTCACCCAGATCGCCGCTGGCGGGGCCCACAGTTTCGCCCTCACCATGTCTGGCGCAGTGTTCGGCTGGGGACGTAACAATTTTGGCCAACTAGGCCTCAATGACAACACCGGTGAGGAGCCCAAAGTTTCCACCCCACTTCTCATTTCTGACTTCAGCCTTTTTGCTGTGTTCATGTACTAGGAGCAGGGCCGCATAAGCCTGCCGCAGGGCTCTCCAGCTCCGGTCCGGGACAGCTACTATCCAGTAGGTTTTCTATTCTGCTTGGCTTCTGAGGAGCCACACCTGTTTGTGGTATTTTCCTGAGAAAAGATGTGGCTCATTAGAAGCCAGGTAGGGTAAAAAAGCTGCTGGACGGTAGTTCTCCAGGACCGGAGTTGGAGACCCATGGCTTGTCAGAGTGGGCAGGAAGATGACACATGACAACCAGGTTAATCACATTTTGCTTAGGGCCCCAAAAAGGGTGGGGTTGGCCCTCACTGGGGGGCACATTTGAATGTAGAATGCCTGTAACCTGTGTGTGTGTGAGACATAGCTGCTGTGCCTCTAAGTGTAAATGCTTATGTAATTACTAAGGTCACCATGCCCCATTTACAGGACTAACGGGCGTCCTTTATCTCCTAGATCGATACTGCCCTGTCTTACTGAAGTCTCTCCGATCGCAGCGGGTCGTGTACATCTGCTGTGGCGAGGATCACACTGCCATTCTCACTAAGGTGCGAGGCGTCCATCCAGCCACACACAACAGCCAGTCCTGTTCAATTAAGTAATGGCGTGCCATTTCAAACGATACAAAAGCTTTACTGTCGTTTTCTTTAACAATGAAAAATAAAAAATAACTCAATATGAGCAGTAATATGTATGCCATATACACTAGTGAGCCTGTCAAGGTCAGGGCTGTTAGATTTGGGGTCCCCAGTCGATGTGTTGTATGCGTAAAATGAGGAGCTTATAAATGCTGCTGCAATTGTCCCCAAATCGGAAAAAGGAAGGTGGATGGTGTGTTCTTCCCAGCCTGAGTGGAGACCTCCAAGAATTCATTGGTGTTCTTGTCTCGACAGGAAGGCGGTGTGTTTACCTTCGGAGCAGGGGGCTACGGTCAACTGGGCCATAACACCACAAACCATGAGATAAACCCCAGAAAGGTGTTTGAGCTCATGGGAAATGTAGTCACACAGATTGCCTGTGGCAGGTAGGTTCCTGCCATAGTGGAAACTGCATATGAAATGGTGCACATGAAAGTGAGTGAGTTCAGGATTCAGGGTGCCGGTCTCAGAGCTGGTGAACCTTAAGCGACTGTACATGTCTGGCGCCGTCCTCGTTCCACCCCAGTGGTCCTGACGTCCCCTCCCATTTGCCGTTATCCAAGGCAGCACACATTAGCGT
This sequence comes from Petrocephalus schoutedeni, assembly GCA_026780765.1. NCBI lineage: Eukaryota > Metazoa > Chordata > Actinopteri > Osteoglossiformes > Mormyridae > Petrocephalus > Petrocephalus schoutedeni. Next base: position 1,999,406 of record JAODKL010000062.1, read on the forward strand.
TTATCGCTTGCACCGGCAAGATCAGCTCGTTTGGTCTGGGTGGGAATGGCCAGCTTGGCACTCGCTCAACCTGCAACAGGAAGAGTCCGGCGCTGGTCAAGGGGAACTGGGTTCCCCTCAACGGGCCCCATCCCTCAGACACAGGTGGGCCTCCTGTTGGAGTCACGCAGTACGCCGTACGGGGTGGGGGTGCAGCGGCCTTCGGCCCTTCCCCAGCGGGCTCATTCTCTCACTCTCTGTCTGTCAGATGCAGAGCAGAGCTTTTGTGTGACAAGGATTTACGCGGGGGGCGACCAGAGCTTTGCCCATTTCTCTGCTCCAGAGGTAAAATAATGTCCGTCTCGACGGATCTGTGTCTGAATGGAAAACCTAAACTTAAAGGCTATGCTGGTTTTGTTTTGAACATTAGGAATATTAAGTATGTAAGATTCAAATGAAAATCAAGGCATATGTTACAAATATTCTAATCATTCTTTGGAAATTATTGAATAACATGAGAACTTGTGCATATATTTAGTAGGTTGTGCACAGTGAAAATGTTTAAGAAGCACTTTCTGTCTCCCAAGAATCCCAGTCCTCCAAATGACTTCCGAATGCCCGATCCAAGCAGAGAGATTTACACGCTGAACAATGCAGTTATCGAGCGCTGGTTAAGCCATGCCCATGGACGGCTCCCCACGGAGATTGTCACGTACGATACGTATATTGAATTTTTCTTTCCTGCTTGGTCTGATTGGTGGATTGTTGTGTTAATAGTTCCTGCTTGTGGATAGGTAGTGTTTCAATGCATTGGCAAACCAGTTGAGACCCTCTCTGTGCTTTGTAGATTCACTTAGAAGAAATGTACTTAATCTTCCAGCAACGTGGAACAAGACCTAGTCTTAATGCAGATTTATTGGTAACCCGGGGCTAGTGTGGAAGGTTCAGAACATGACTCATCTTGAGCATGTAAAATTTACGTGTTGTTGTAACGTGATCCAAAAGGTGTGTGTATCTGTGTGTGTGTGCACGTTAAACATGGCCATATCTCTGAGGATGTAAAATGACACCCAGTGCCTAACTCCGCCCCAACACTGATGCATGTAGTGAGGCGTGCAGAGACTGGGGCCCACCCATATCTCCCCGTCTCCCTCATCCCGCCTGGGTGGCTAACGCGTAACTCTCTGCTGTCCACAGTGAGATTGATGTCCTCTTCTCGTCTTCCAGTTGCCTCAACGGAAGCTTTCTGTCAGGAAGGTGACGTTCTGATATCTTTCTTTACGGATCTTTTCATGTGCAACATGCAAAATGACTTTTCATAATGTTATTCGGAATTACTGAGTATGGTTAGTAGTACAATTACAATGGCTGAAAAAATGATAAATGAAGAATGAGTTCTCCAGTTCAAAGCCAGCGTGGTTCTTGAGGGTCATGTGACTGGCGTGGCTCCTCCCCCAGTCCCCCGGACCATTACGACACGAGCAGCAGGACGTCAGGCGTGGACATGAACATGGCACGCCTCCTCTTCCATAAGCTCCTGCAGCCGGAGTACCCTCAGGTCACCCAGCAGGTAGCGTGCGGGACTCGGCCCCACCTCACATGCGAGAGCCCCTAAAAAGCCAGGTGCCCTCCCTGCAGGTCGCAGCCAGCCTGGAGAAGAACCTCATCCCCAAGCTGCCCTGCTCCCCGCCTGATGTGGAGGCGCTGCGGCTGTACCTGACGCTGCCCGAGTGCCCGCTGTTCAGCAACCCCAACACCATCGTCACGCTCGCCATCCCCTTTGGGAAGGCCGTCATCAGCCTGAAAGAGACCCCGCTGAAGGTGCTCGGTAAGTCACCTGACCTCTCTTTCTTCATGACGTCCATCTCTCCGTGACCTCTGTTTCTTCATGACGTCCATCTCTCCGTGACCTCTGTTTCTTCATGACGTCCATCGCTCCGTGACCTCTGTTTCTTCATGACGTCCATCGCTCCGTGACCTCCGTTTCTTCATCTCTAGTTGAGCTCTGGCATCTGCTTTTAAAGGCTGACTGGTCTTCTGAAAGGACATGTGATTAATGCTTCCTACCTGCTCACTCACTTTTGAGAAAAGGCTATCAGGAGCTTAACAGGTTTTCTGTGCTCATTTTCTGTCCCATAGGACAATATCATGTGTTCAGAGCAATTAAACCCTCAAATTAAATAGCTGCTTCCTGTCTAGAGCTAGGTCTGAAGTGAGAACACAAAAAAAATAAATGTATGAATTTCTAATGGCACTTATTAGCAGCACTGACCACAGTCTGGTAGTACATTTTAAGGGTCTGAGATGGTCTCAAAGCCCTACTCTGTCTTACAGGAAACTGGTGGTCTAGACTGGAGCCTCCAGTCTTCCAGAGGTTGGTGGAACTGTACAAGGAGGTGGTGGTGAACTTGCTGAAGATGCAAAAGGTGGGGATTCCACATTCGGAGCAGAGAATCTTCGCAACCTTCCTCCACATCTCCCTCAAATTCCTCGAAACTCTGCACACGGTGAGATGTGACACAAACCGCTGCTGCTAGGGGAAGTTGATATGCCTGTGCCGATTTTCAATTTTTTTAAAATTGTATCCACAGATATGTCTGTCTTTAATAGGAATGTGAAAGTTCCGATTTAGGCAAGTATAATGAAAAGGGAGGTCACCTTCTCAAAACCAGGAACAGTGCTGTAGAAAAAAATCACTCAGTCACTGCTGTGGAGAGAGAAACTTGGGTCAAAACATGGTCCAGAGATTGATTCCAGGGGACAGCCTCATGATGGACTGATTCTTGATTTGTGAATATTGCAGGTAAATGAAAAATTTGGGCAGATCATACAGTATGACAGATTCTACATCTATGAGCTTGATGATCTGATTGACATCAAGAACGACTACATCAACTGGATGCAACAGCAGTTGTATTCAATGGTAAGTTATTTCCCAGTAGACGCACAAAACGTGAAAAAGGAAGCTGTGAAATGAACCCGTGTTTCTGTTTGTTTCCCGTGCAGGTGCCGGATTTTCCCGTCACAATGTGTCAGTTTCCATTTGTGTTCGATGCACAGGCAAAGACTACCCTTCTGCAGACTGACGCGGTTCTGCAGATGCAGGTGAGGAGATCACACCCCCCCCCCCCCTTTTTTTTTTTTTTGTCTGTCAGTCTGTTGCTGCCGTAATGTGGTGATAAACATTTTGCAATAGGCCATGAGTGGTCTGTAACATAAATAGCATCCACCTTGTCAATGTTAGTGCACGGCAAATTGTCTGACCAAATTAACATTATTTTATAATACTGAACAATACAAAGGAAGTTGGCTGTCTTGTCATGGATATTAAGTTTTATTTTATCCCAGTTACTGAAAGCTTTTTCTGTGGCATCGGGAACCCTCTTTGGGACCAGTGCTTTCTCTTCAGACTTTCTCTTCTGTTTGGTTTCCTTCTTGTACAAGATGGCAGTCGATCAAGCTCAGAGACAGAACTTCTCCTCGTTCTTCATGCCTGTGGTGGAATCTGTCAATCCTTGCCTGATCCTCATTGTCAGGCGGGAGAACATCGTCGGAGACACCATGGAAGTTCTGAGGAAGTCCAAGAATGTCGACTACAAGAAACCTCTGAAGGTCAGCGGCCTTGTGTCTGTTTTTGTGGTTGAGTGTGAAATATGAAATGGTGTCGTGGTCATTTCCTGGTTGCCCAGCTCTGCCGCTACCCATGTGCTTCAGGTCATCTTTGTAGGTGAGGAAGCTGTGGATGCAGGAGGCGTTCGCAAGGAGTTCTTCCTTCTCATTATGAAGGAACTTCTCGATCCAAAGTACGGCATGTTCAGATACTATGAGGAATCCAGACTGATCTGGTTTTCGGACAAGGTAAATACTTGATCACAGTACTTTGTGGACCGATTGCCAAGGATCCACCTCATTTGCATGTTCTTGGTTCTATTCCACCTTTCAGATCGATGAGAACATCTCTGTAACATGTAACACAAGTGTCCCTAATGTACAAATGAAATGTTCCCTTCAGAACTTTGAGGACATAGACCTGTTTCGCCTTATCGGTGCCATCTGCGGGCTGGCCATCTACAACCTAACCATTGTGGAGCTCAACTTCCCCCTGGCGCTCTACAAGAAGCTTCTGGAGAAGAAGCCCACTCTTGATGACCTGAAGGAGCTGATGCCTGATGTCGGGAGGTCAGATGTCTCACCTGAGACCCGTGATTGCAGTGAGACGCCATAGTTCTGCATTTCAGCTTCTTTGCGTTCTTCCTGCCAGGAGTATGCAGCACCTGTTGGATTACACAGAAAACGATGTAGAAGAAACCTTCTGTCTGAACTTCACTGTAGGTTTTCATGGCTTTAATCCAGCACAGTCTTTCAGATCGGATTAACCCCCTTTTTACAGGTGATATGTTCCCCGTCAATTTTTAAAAACAAAGAAAAAAACTTTTTCAGATCACAGTGGAAAACTTTGGTGCCACAGAAGTTCTCGAACTCGTTCCAAATGGCACGGATATCGCAGTGAATAAATCAAACAGGTATTTCATTCTCGGTCATAATCAAGGGTTCAAGCCCTTTGTCTATCACTTGGCGATGACATAATGTCACTCTTTTTAAATATCGTGAACCTTGTTTTAAAGCACTGTTCTAAAAATGATGCAATTGCACTCCCTGCAGGCAGGACTTTGTGACGGCCTATGTGGACTACATTTTCAACACGTCCGTGGCTCCATTGTTCAATGCCTTTGCCTCTGGCTTCCACAAAGTGTGTGGCGGTAAAGTACTGGAGCTCTTTCAGCCCAGCGAGCTGCAGGCAATGGTCATCGGAAACACGAACTACGACTGGAAGGAGCTGGAGAAGGTCAGTGAGCTACTGCTTTACGAAATACTCTGCAGAAGAGTTACTGCGTGTTACCGTGGGAACACTGTAGAGACGCAGAGTCTGATAAGCTGACTTAACCCTGGGGAACACACGGGGTCATATTTGGCCCTACCTTTTATTTCTGCCTTACGTTCAACCCACTCGTCAAAGTACAGATTTTACTTTTCTTTTTGGGTCGCATATGGTACACTAGGCTGTAAAGCAAAAAAAAAATTTACTTTAATGAGTGGGTTGAATGTAAGGCAGAAATAAAAGGTAGGGTCAAATATGACCCCATGGGTTCCCCAGGGTTAAGAGCCTTATGACACCAGTAACAGAAGCTGTCAGTAATTCTTCCCGGCTTTGAAGCCAGACAAGATAAATACTGAACTGTACTGTTTGTTTTGCATACTTCTGATCTTCTCCAAAGCTTGAAATGTTACTGAGTGCCATGACAGTTTACGTTTGCAGCCCGGTTACCTCCCCTAACGGTCATCTTGGTATGGTCCTGCCCACAGAGCACCGTGTACAAAGGCGAGTACTGGTCTGAGCACCCTACTATTAAGCTCTTCTGGGAGGTCTTCCATGAGCTTCCCCTGGAGAAGAAGAAGCAGTTCCTCTGTAAGTGTCCTCCAGGCCTGTCCTCCTCCATGCAGTCACGTGACGCCCTCTCATTCCATGTGAGATATACGATTCCAACGTGCTTCGTCTTCACTGTTTGACAATGTCGCGTCCTAGACGCGCTCCTGTCGGTATCTCCAGAGCAAAGGGGCCTTCAGTAAAGAAGGCTCGGCTCCCCCCGGCTCAGATTTGAGGCCTCTTCTCTTGGCTGACGTGTTCTGTGAGGCCCCCCCAACTCTGCACTTCCCCCCCAGTCTCGCCTGCTCTGCCTAGACCCCACGTGACCGTAACTCCACCCCTCTCTGTCCAGTGTTCCTCACCGGAAGCGACCGCATCCCCATCCTGGGTATGAAGTCCCTGCAGCTGGTCATCCAGTCCACGGGCGGCGGTGACCACTACCTGCCTGTTGCTCACACCTGCTTCAACCTGCTGGATCTTCCCAAGTACAGTGACAAGGCACACCTTCAGGAGAAGCTGGTGCAGGCGATCGACTATCACCAAGGCTTCAACCTCGTCTGACATCCTCTTTAAACTATAGCTCTGGATAACTACAGACTTTTTTTATACACATCTCCTTCTCCTGAGAGAACTGCTCTTCATGTGCAGTCCTTCACTACAGGACAAGACATATTCTGGTTGTAGCTGGTCAGCAGTTAAATTTTAAGTTTTAGCTATTTCTGTTTTCTTATCTAACCAATGTGACTTGCATTTATAGCATTAAACACTCACTAAAACTTCATTTTTAGTAAACCAGATCCATTTTCATGGATTGTCCTTCATATTCTGGAAAAATGCAGGTATATGTATTTGGGAAAAATTGATTACACAAGTTTGGCTGCCATCCATATCTACACTGATAGATGATAAAAAGTTTGTTTTTCTTTCTGGCTTTCCATTTGGAAACCAAGCTTGTTCGTACAGGGGGTGCTGTAGGGCCCTCCTGCATGTTGGCCATAAACACTTTTCATCTTAATAAAATCTTACTACTGCGCAAAGGCTGTGTTTGAGTTGTTCTTCAAAAGCTGTGGTGCCACCTGACCTCAACAGTCCTTGGTGTCTGATCCTACAGACAAGTCTCTTTCCAACCATCTACTGTATATAACCTTTTCCCAATCTGGTCCTTGGGGACCCAGAGACGGTCCACATTTTTGCTTCCGCCCTGCTCCTTGTGGCAGCAAAAATGTTGTCCGTCTGTGGGTCCCTGAGGACCAGATGGGAAATGCTGATCTTTATTTATAGCCAAACATACTGCAGTTCTCCTGAGTTTGTGTACCTGTGTTTTCAGGTATCGCTACACTCCTGATGTCCAAAGATGCATGTTGCATTAAAATAACCTTGTTTTTATCTCATTCTGAGTCATTCCTGAACTTTAGCACCAGAATGTGGTGAGTTATGGGTCACCAAATGATGGAAAAGGTGTGAGGTGCAATTTCCACAGATCCGAGATGGGCTCCTGGGGCAAGACAGAGCATTTTATTCCATTATTGAGTATATACCACATCTGTTAGAATTGGCACACTTGAATAGAGCCAGATGACGGCAGTGCTCCCAGTCTTAGTGGGGCAGGTCATGGGAGACCAGTTTGTAGTGGGAGCCACAGGATGGGCACCGCTGAGCATTTCCTTCATGAAGCCAGAACCACACAATGGCAGTGTTGTCCTCCTCACCTGCAATGACACACATCCATCATGCCACATACATTTACACACGTATGTTTCTGATGGAAAAACTGAGGTGGTCAACACTGTAACTCTGAGAAACTGATGAATAACTTGCTTTTCATTTAAAGGTTTAGTAATTTAAAGGTTTAGCAGTATTTATTCTCTGCCTTAACGCCCGGTGTTGCTTACACAGGCATCCCACCAGCCTCTTGTTGTTGATGGAGGGGACAATGTGTGGGTCCTCTTTGGTTCCAGCATACTTTTTGGGTTTGAGAATGCTGTATGGGTCCTGGGGGTGAGAAACACAGGCGGTAAGGTGCCACGCACTCCTGCAGGAATGGCGACACCTGGCGTTTTTTACCTGTCCTTTGGCCAAAGCCTGCATGGCACGGCGCTCGATGCCAGTCGCTTGTTCCTCATCTGTGGGAATGCCTGCAATCCCCAAGATGGGACAGAGAAAATCAGAATAATAATAATAAATAATAGCAACAATAATTATAATCAATGATACTATTTACTTTATTATTCCTTTCCCAACCATTATACATAAAATTGTTTTATCATACATACATTTGTTTACTTAAAACTTCAGTTTGGTGTTGGATTCAAAGCACTTCGGAGAGACACAATCTAAGGTTAAGAATTTTACTGGGGATTTTTTTTCGTCTAGTAGCACAAAGAGGAAAATACATCATATAACAAACGGATAACACAAGAAAGAACGGACAATAGATACATAAAGTAAGATAAGTACTAAAATAGGAGCGCAGCAAGTTATGTTCAACATAGCAAACAATTGTATGTGATGATGATTAAGTGCGCATAGCAGTAAAAATTAGCCCGTTTAATCCCAAAATTTTCCCTGCAAAATTAGTGCATGCATTTCACTCCTTAGACCTCCCTGACACATAATATGTATATATTTTTTCATTTCGTGTTGGTTATGTTAGCAACAACTGGTGCCGGTGGGAATAAACGGGTTAAGTCCGAAAATAGTAATAGCGCTTGATGGTGCGCGCACACGCACACAGGCGGGCAGCGGGAGCGCGCCGCCGGGTTAATTTAAAACCCCGCTTGGCAGCGCACCAGCAGAGGTGTGGCCGCCCGCGCGGCCTGGCGCGGACGCGTCCCCGTGACCTTCAGTTACCTCAAATCTGATCGATTTCCCACTTACAACTTTTAATGTCGGTATCATTGAACTATTCATACTGCCTAAATACTGCTTTTCCCGAATAAAATAATGTCGAGACGCATATCTGTTCAGTCATAGCTGTCCTTGGGTATAAAACTTTCACAGAACATTAATATTATGCGTTAGAGATACTCCTCTTTCGGGACATCTATGAATATGGCCGCGGGAGTATTTATACTTCTGTGCGCCTCCGATTGAGTTTCAGAGGTCAGCTTTGGAAATGCACTCTGCTATGTCACCAATGTCGCCTTCATTTCCCTTTGGTTTCTCGCTACTCTATATAATAAGCAGCATATATAACAGGCACTGACCTTTCAAAGCGCCCATGGAGCGGACTGCTCCGGCGTTACCCGGTGCCCTGACTGCCCGGCCGGCAGCGAGGACGCCCCGCAGCAGAAGTCGACTCGCCATAACGGACTGAACTTGTCTGAGAGAAAGTGCGCAGCGGAGCGTGGGGGCGTGCGGCGGCGAGCGCGTCTGTCAGAGCCGGGAGGTCGCCGGGCTGCGGCTGTTGGCGGGAGAGCGCCCCCTGGAGGCCGGGGCGTGTGCGCGCACGGCCGGAATTTGGCGGCAGCCTGGCCACGAAGTGCGTCTGATTGGCGGGAGCGCGCGTGCTTGCGGACACGAGGCGTAGGGGGGCCACCGGGGGGTGTACCGGAGCACCGGAGGGGATGTTGGAAAGCGGTGAGTTCATGTCTGTTTCTGTTTTTATATATATACACGTGCGTATAATGCTCTGCACACATGGGAAAAACTGGACCGTGAGCCACTGAGCTCATACATATCCACCTGAAGCGGACCGGAGATTCGGCGGCGACGGGCGGTCCTGTTCCTTCGACGGAAAAACACCATTTATGTACCGTGATCATGTCATTCTTGGTCACTGCCTCCTTCTCCGGTTTAGTTGTTGTTTCTTTTAAGAGGCGAGCTAAGTATTTGCCGGATAGTGTTAGGTCTTCAGTCCAGCCACCATTACCACTTTACAGTCCAGGGGGAGGCAGCCCTGATCCTGGTCTGCCGGTATCCAGCAGGATTTCTGTCCTGCCTGCTCTCTGATGAGACACACCTGATCTCCGGCAGATTGTAACCCACCAGGTAGGGCAGAAAACCTGCTGGATACCGGCACTACAGGGTCAGGGATGCCTACTGCTGCTCCACATGAAAAAAGTGAATTGTGTGTAAATTACACACGCCGGATATTTATAGCGCTATACCGCTAGCGTTCCTCCGGACCGTGGTTGGGGAACTGCTCCGAATTAACCGGTACCAGCTGACCCGGCACGGAGTGGGACTAGTTTAGCCTGGGAGTTTTATGCCCAAGACCAGCCCGTTTTGTCTTTGCTCTGGGGGACATTTCAAGCCCGGGTGCACCGGTGCTGGTGCTCCAATGTACGGAATTAGTCTGTAGAGGACACGCATAGACTTTTTTTTCTTTTCGTTTTGTCAAGATCACGACTTATTTTTCTTGTGATCTCGACATAACGAAAGTCGCTTTCTCGAGATCATTTCTCCATGGTTGCCGGATGATGTTTGAAAGATGCCGGCTTACCAGGCAAATGGTCAGAGATAAACAGGTGACCCTGGTTCCCGCTGGAGTGCAGGAGAGGAGAGGAAGAAGGCTGTAGAGGTGACATTACAGTGTGCCTGGCCCTAACTGCTTATTGTTTGCATCGTATGTGAAAACGTTCACGTGAACAGGTGATATAGACTTATAATGTGCCAGATAATGTACCTCGAGAATCCATAACTGCATCCGTTAATAGCACCGACAGACATACTGCTATTTCCTCTTGGGACAGTCCACGATCAAAGTAAAATCTGATGCGTGGGTCCATGAGGATAATACTAAACCTGCCGCGAGATCACAAGAAAATGACTTGGGTTTTGTCGAGATCACGAGAAAAAAACAAGTCGTGATCTCGAGAAAACGACTTTGGTTACGTCGAGATAACGAGAAAAATGTCGTGATCTCGAGAAAACGAAATGGGGGGAAAAAAAGTTGCATGTCCTCTACAGACGTCCGTACCAATGAGTACCGGTCCAATTCAAGCACTGATTCAGAGGAAGTAGCATAACGATGTTACATTACATTTATTTATCGAACGCCATTAAAATGCTACTTAACATCAACTGGCAGGCTTTGCCCGGTGTGAAATGATTCATGCCTCCGGTTCAAACTGTTTTGTGAGTCCATTATTTTGTGCTTACAAGTCACCATCTAGACTTCCCAACTTACCACTCTCAATTAAAATGTAAACTATAAAATAATGCACCTTTAAATGATAAAAAATACACTACTGGGCCACATCTTAAAAGTGCATTTATCCTGTGCTACAAATGCAGAAATAAATATTAACTCATGCATGTAGAAGGAAAAGTCACAGTCTAGTCACTGTCACAGTCTAGCCTCTGTGTGCAGGTGAGCAAGGAGGCAGAGCCCTGTCCTGCAGCAAGGACGACATCCGTAGTGACAGATTTTTAATGTTTCATTGAACAGGAGAAACACACTGATAGAAAAGCAGAAGTTTTAGGCATGTTAACAGCCTTAATGGGAACAGACTGTTCTTAATGGTCTCTACCTGTGCAAAAATAATTATTGTGTGATAAAGCGGTGGCATTTTTTTCCCTTCAGAATGCACACAGGCACGTGTTTAGCAGGAGGCATTGTTCAGTGCAATGGCGCGACAGCCACAGCTACACTGGCGAGCTGCTGATGCTCCTTACGTGGAGGACCCCGAATTAAAATCATTAAACTCATTAAAATAAAGCAGTGAGGTTGGGATGCATTCAATACTCCGTGTATTTTTTTTCCTATGAAAAATTAAGCCAGGTTGAGATTTCTGTACATCATCTCAAGTCAGGGCCTGGAGTTTTAATAGCATGTCATTGTATTTTACACATATTAATGAAGTAATTGAACCCTGACCACTCCCAGCACTAAACCATAACTGCAGTACTGTCTTGTTTGACTGCTGAAGTTTCTCCACTGTAAAGCCTCAGTGCTTTACATTTCTGGGAAGTACCAGTTGCCGTTAGACCACAGTAAAGCATACTGCTTGGTGTACAGCACAGAGACTGATTCACAGAGATGCAATCAGACCTCCTCCGAAAAAGTGCCAGGGAGTAAAGCTGGGAAATGGGTGGTAAAACAGCTCCGTTAACAGCGGTCGATTGGCCCAGGACAAATCGATGCGTCGACCTGCAAGAAAGCTGGCTCTGCCTGACCGTTATTATGCAGATGATAAAGCATCACAAAAAACATGAGCTTATTCTCTTACAGCTTTTTCATTACAAGCAACAATCCAGTGCATTATTCCACAACAGTCGGACATATTGGAGACGTTTCATGTATTTTCAGAAAGATACGTGTCCATTGACAGCATTTTACAAACAGGCAGCAAAGCCAGGAAGAGAAAAGCCAACAGAACAAGATACAGGGGAGGAAAAAAAATCAGAAACAAACCTATATTAACATTTTTATTAGGTTTTCAGTTTATTTTGTATTTTCCATCTTAACTCTGGGATATTACTCAACAGAAGATGCTGTAAACTAGATCAGCCGTCTTTGGGTCCATAAAAGCCTTTACAAAAAAAAATACAATGTGTAAATGCATCAGTTTTCACATTTTACAAAGACTACAGACAGACACCTTGTAATATTTTCTTTCAGTGATTTAAAAAAAAAAAAAAGTTGGGAAAAGGTAAGTGTACCAACTAATGCACATGTTGTCCTTTGAAGCTCATTTAACGTATTTACACAAGCGTAGCAGGCGACTTCAGGATGTGCCTGGCTGAAACATGCAGGACAGTGGTGGGTATCCCTCCCCACAGAGGGAGTCCCAATCTGTAAGCCGGAATCTGAGACGGCACCCACTCATCAGAACATCTTAGCACTAGAGACATTGAAGACATCAGCATCATATAAAGTATAGAATTTAAATATGTAAACCACGTTTAGGAAGCGCTCACAGTGCCGCCCTCCTGTCAGCTCTTGTAGGGTGCAAGAGATTTTACAAAAGTAAGACAAATAGTTTATGCTGTATTCAGCCCAGTCTCTTGTCCATCAGCAGGGTTAAAAATAAAAAAAATAAAAAAAAAAAGTGGTCGTGACCACTGTTATCAACCACCAGCAACTCCCAAGCGAGTGTCCACACAGCACAGGTTCCCTGGGGATGTGCAAGTGAGTGTCCGCGCAGAATGGCATCACCGGAGACTCGTGAGCCCAGTGTCCACATAGCACAGGATCACCAGGGCCTCCCCAGTGACTGTCTGTGCGACACGGGATCATCGGGGACTTCGGAGTGAACGTCCACATGGCACGGGATCACCGGGGACTCGCAAGCAAACATCCGCGCAGAATGGCATCACCGGAGACTCGTGAGCCCAGTGTCCACATAGCACAGGATCACCAGGGCCTCCCCAGTG
>JAODKL010000062.1:2012229-2029161 GCA_026780765.1 Petrocephalus schoutedeni
ATCACCGGGGACTCGCGAGCAATTATCCACGTGGAACAGGATCACCGGGGACTCGCGAGCAATTATCCACGTGGAACGGGATCACCGGGGACTCGCGAGCAATTATCCGCGTGGAACGGGATCACCGAGGACTCGCGAGCAATCATCCGCGCGGAACGGGATCACCGGGCACTCGCGAGCAATTATCCACGTGGAACGGGATCACCGAGGACTCGCGAGCAATCATCCACGCGGCACGGGATCACCGAGGACTCGCGGGCAATCATCCATGCGGCATGGAATCACCAGGGACTTGCTCTTGGGGTCTTTTTAAAACAGACAGGTTTAAATATGACTACAATCCTCACATCTGCCATGCGTGCTTACAAGGCAATAAAACAACAAAGTCTATTTGGGACACTGCTTCCTCCACAAAGTTAATTTCTGGCTTCCATGCAAGACAAAATTAACACCTGTGGACCAAAAGTACATAACAGCATTCTGACGGGCTCCTAGAGCATTACAATAATCTGACTAAATAGGATGTGAGCTGACCAGCTGTATGCTAATTATCAATTCTCCGGCAACAAGAAAGCGCTGTAATATGGGGTTATAGCTACAGTCAGGCTGTGACTTTAGTCTTTGTCAAGTACAGTTTGGTCGGTCATCTGAATTTGTGAATTTTTAAAATAAAATACAACTCTTTCTACTCTACAGTTCTGGAAGTGCCTTTGCGACATATATATCGAGTACCATCACTGTGGTAACTAATGTAGTTGAATATTTCATAAATTCAACATTAAATAATCTCATCGAAGCTGTGGATACCGACAGTACTAACAACTGTAGTAATGGTGTAAAGCACGGATTTCACGCAAAGCTTTGTGTGGGGACCGCTCAGCACCCTTCCCTGGGCCAGGCTCGGGGTGGACGGTGACTCGGGCCGCGCGTGTGCTTCCTCCCTACACCAGCAGCTGGCAGCGTGTTACCCGTCTGCTCTAAGGGTGCAATGTTGAATGGTATCAAGTGAAACCAATGGTAACCACTACCATTTCCACAGGAATATTGTACAAAACGAAAACAGTGCTATATAACCCACTGACAGCTTACTGAACATGTAAGGCCTACAATGTGTTCACACTAAGAGTAAAATCATATCTTCTAAAATACTGTTTAGAAAATCGCCACCTCCTCAGGCTGAGCAGGCTTTAAAGTATCACAAAATACAAAAATAACAACCAGCTCTGCTGTAAAAAGTAGCTGCCAAAATTCAGGACAAAATGCCAGTGTTCAGTTTAATGTATTTTACAGGCATATGGTAACAGGGTTAGAGCACAAGCGTGTGAAGCTCATGGCGGCTAACGCTACACTACGGAGATTGACTGTTCTTTGGTCGACCTTCGCTGTTCCCTTTTTATATCCTATATCTGATCCACCTGCCCCGCTTCCATTTAGCCACTAAATATTAAAAATCGGTTCAGCGTGTTCAGAGCAACCGTTTTCGTATCCAGCAGTGAAAGAGACCACCTGGGATTATGCTCCGGCATATTGTGGGGGGGGGGTGGGGGGGTTAAGCATGCCGTTCAGATGTACCAGTTGCAAAATGTGGGGAACTTGCCTTGAATATAGCAAAGACTGCTTAGCGCTTCAAAACATTGCAGTTTTTCCTTAAAAAAAAAAAAAAAATGTATTGGGCTTCAGAAGTGTGTGGTGCTGTGGAGGGCCTCTGCGGCACTGTCCCCGGGGGCGTCCTGCCCGGCCTCCACAGCCTCCCACTTGTGTGGCACCATGTCTCTGAAACAGTCCTCGGCTCTCTGTTCCCCCGCCGGCATCGCCGGGGAGCAGGACCCCTCGGCATCGCTGGCCGGCCCGTCCACGCTGCAGCACGAGCCGTCGCTCACACTGCCGCACGAGCTGGACGTCTCGTCCTCGGAGTTTGAGTACACCTCGGCGCCGTGGAAGATGTAGTGATTGGGAGCTTGGAACAGGTACTGGCAGGCTGTAAGAGAGGAGGCCGAGCGCTGACCAGCATCCACAGGCCCAGAGCAGCGTACCCCAAGGCCGCGGCGTCGGTTAGCACTTACAGGTCAGCACTTACCATCCAGCCGCTTGCTAATGGAGCTCCCGCCCGATCTGGCTGCCCAGCATCTCCTCCGAAGCTCAGCACCGGGATTGCGACTCTTCTCCCCGGGATTTGGGGAGCATTGTGGCCACTCGCCGTCCTCTTCGGCAGGGAGCCATACCCTCGCCGTCGGGCCGCCATCCGCTGGCGTCTGAACATCCGACGCTACAGCCGTTGGACTCTGCGGAGCAGCTCTGTGGGACGCCTCCCCCGGTTGGTGCTGGGGGCTGTCGGGGGGCCGCGGCGGCTTCTCCGTGATCTCCCGCAGCCTCTGCGGGTTGTAGCACAGCTGCTCGTAGGCCCCGCCCAGCCTGTGGCACAGCTCGTTGACGATGACGTCGCAGTCCCCCAGCAGCTCCACGTCAAAGCTGAGGTGCGGCAGCTGCTCGCGGTTGATCAGGATCTGAGGCACTTCGTGTGGGATGGAGCCTGGAAAGATGGGAAGGTGCTCATTAAAAGGCCGCTTGCGATGGGCGCAGGGCGGCCCGTCGCGGGCGGCGCTTACTGGGGATGAGTGCCACTGGCCGCACTTTGAGAGACGAGCCGATGACAATGAGCAGGTCAACCTCGTCTTTGTCCTGCTTCATCGCTCTGTGAAAGTGTTCCGGAAGGTTCTCCCCAAAGAATACAATATCGGGCTTCATGATAGCCAATGGAAAGCCGGGGCACTTCGGGCAGTGTGGCACCACCTACAGGGGCGGCACGATACGGCTCCAGCATCCCTTTCATATTAATGCTCTATCCACTTGCGTTGGGTTCAGCTCAGACCTTCCCGGCACTAAAGTCACATGTGATGCACGGTCTGTCTATAATTGCATCTTCTAGATCGGTTAGTACATTTACATTAGGTCGGGTCTCGCTGCCTCGCGGACCAGAGGACTGCTGCTTTGAGACCGAGTACACATTGCTAACTGGGCGGCCCTGGCTCCCACCTGATTGAAGATATCATCTCTGATGGCCTCACAGTCCACCTTGTGTTTGCAGATGAGGCAGGAAGCTGTAGCGAAGGAACCTGAGGGGGGATGTGAAGGCGAGTTAGGGGAGGGACCTCGTTTGGGTGGGCGGAGGCAGCGGGAGGAGGGCGGGACCGACCGTGGCACTGGATGATGCGCTGCACGCCAGCCACCTGCTCCAGGGTGTCGATGTTCTGCGTGTAATTGCGCAGCAGCTTCGCCTGCTTATCGAGCAAGGCGATGAACCTGTGACACGGCGACGGCTGGAACTGCCCGGGATAGATCTCCTGCAGGAGCAGAGCAGCAGCTCACTTACACGCAGGATGGCTGATCACACTTCATACTCACATCTCTTTTATCAGCCTACCACATCTAGTTTGACTGAATACTCCACCGTGACCGCTAAGTTATAGACTACCAGAGTCGCTGTGTGCGTAATTTTATTAAAGCAGGACAATCTCACATTTGTATTTCGTCAGCAGATGCATTTGTCCAAAGCAATGTACAAGCGAGACAGATATAAACGAAACGTGTTAATATTCCATTAAATTGCAACTGATAAACTTTCAAATTGGACAGGTGGAGACAGACTAACCTTGGCAAACTTAAAGAACGGCCTGGGGTCTCTCCTGAAGTACTCTATGTCAAACATGGCCTGGGGGTCCGGAAGGTCCGGGAAATCCACGGCAAGCCTAGCATAGATGCCGTCCCTGGATCGGAAGTCCGGTATTCCACACGACACAGAGACCTGCCGGTAAGGAGCACGGTCACCCTCACGAGCACCACACCACACTTAAGTGTGTCTAAACCCGGTGTCACACTCAAGTCAGCCACAGTATTTTAACAAAGTGCTATTTTGAGATTGATCATAGTGTTATGGTTTGGTAGCTGAATCAGTGTGGGGTAAAGGCTTGTCTGCTGACCCCAGCTCCCGTTAACACCAGGATCTTCTTGGACTCATGCAGCAGCCTGAGTACATCTTCCAGCGTGTTGATGTCTTTCCGCTTTCTCCTCTTGGGGGGCTCCGAAATGTTGATGATGATCTGCCACAGGGTCATGTCGTCCAGGTCTGGAGGGAGTACCGTTTCCGGGAGCAGATCTTTCAGGATCGTCCGAGGATCCGTCTCCCTCATGATGTGCTGCTGGATGAAGCTGTACGAGCCTGGGAATCATTTTCAAATACAGATATATACATTAGGCGAATTTCAAAATGTCCTTAAAAACAAATGTGATTTAAATCTAATTTACATACCATAGCTGATTTGCCCTGCCCTCCCCTCCCCTCTAATTGACCAACCCACATTCACACAGAAATCATAAGATTTTCTGGAAAATAATGGAAACAAATTCCTGCAGCCATAAGTGAACTAAGCTAATGATTATCCAAGTAAATATGCTGAAGAGGAAGTGTATCCAACAAGCTCTTTCATCATGCATTACTAAATTTCATATATGGCATATATGGTAAAAATGTAGCATCGGAGTGACTTACATTCACACAGAAATAAGATTTTCTGGAAAATAATGGAAACAAATTCCTGCAGCCATAAGTGAACTAAGCTAATGATTATCCACACTAAAGTATTCTGAGATTTAATTTCATGTACTGAATAATATTTTAACATAGAACCAGACGAGGATAACTGAAAATTCAATGTTTTAAATGTTTCCTTAATCTTTTCCTCAGTGTCCCTACAGCAGAGCATGAGGACAGGGGCAGTAGAGCTCAGGAAGTGACATCACTTAGGAAACAGGAAATAGGGAAGGCAGCTCCCACACATCAGGCTTGCTGCCTGCATTTCAGTATAAATGAAGCTCAGTTGTATTGTGAAGAGTCTGAAACACGTCAACACTGCCAGGCCATGCATTAAACTAACTGCGTTAAAAGTACCATTATTTATCCAACAGATAACTGCATAAATCACCAATCAGAGTTGTAGTGGTGCATCTGTCCAACAGGTTAATGTGCAGTGAGTTTACACCTTCAAATCAAACTATGGAAATCCTGTAGCTGTTCACAGTATTGGCCAAATGATTAAGTTTAAAGGGGATTCGACAGAGACTGTTACCAAAATCTGTGTGCTTGCAATACACTATTATGAATGAATGAATGGATGAATGAAGGGCAAATGTCCCAGGGCCACTGCATTGTGGGAGCAGCTATAATGTCACAAAGAGCAGCAAAAGGCATCTCCTGAAGAGAGGCAAATCCAGACTGTGGGTAAATGCATTTGAATTTGATTCCCTCATGTGCACGGCTGCCTGAGAGGGACTGATTCAGTACTGCTGGTGATTCCTGCAGACCTGGCGCACCAGTGAGGTGTAGCACACAGGCACTGCAGAGTGACTACCGATCCATCTCATGTATATACACATGCCCTCTATTCCATCCAAGATCACAACAGGCGTGCATACACACATACACTTTGGCAAAAATGCCCAAACACCAGTACAGAAAACACATGCACCAAGTAACTGCAAAAGACAATCAGCTGTATGGGGAAAGCATGCACTTTATTTCTGCATCTCAGTGCACTTTAAAAGGCACTGCTGAGCACCAGCGCCCCGTACCTAAGTGCGGCTGTGGGGTCCAGTCGCTGGAGCTGGCGTGGGAGGACCTGTCATCGTCCTCGCCGGGGTCGTGGAAGCTGAAGCCGTTGGGGTGCTCATCCTCTGCGGGACCGACGCACGCTGCCAGAAAGGAGCATGCACATGTCAACCACGGCGCTCATCTCGCCGCAGCTGCAATTAAAGGTGCAATTCACCGCGTTTCATCTAACAACAAGCAGCCGGAATCAGCCTCGGTGCCGGCGGAGCACAGTCAGCGCCATCCCGGCCGGCCGTGCACCGCTGGTCTGGCCCACGACCGGACCGGACCAGAAGCCCAGCACTGCAGGCGCATGTGCGCGCGAACCTGCGCGACACCGAGTGCCGCCGAAGGCCGGGGCCGTGCGACGACTCCGGCTCGGTTCGGCGCCGCCGGCACCGCGCTCCCCGGCTCGCCGCGCCTAGGCGTGCAGCTACCTGCGCGTCCATCGAGCGGCGTCTCCTCGCCACGCTCCGGCGGCTCCCCCCGAGGCTCCAGAGCCGACAGCCCATTGTCTCCGCCCGACGCGGCTGTGGCCTGTCCCGTCGCCGCCGCCGCCTCCTTCCTCTCCTCCGGCCGCGCAGCAGTCGCCATTGCCGCCGACGCCCAGAGCTTCCCGCTTTCCGTTACGCGCGAATCCGGCTCCGCCTGGTCGCCTGTATCCCCGCTCCCAAAAGCGGCTCCCAGTTTGGGCTTCTTGGTGAGGGGCTCATTGGGATCCGAGGCGCTGGCGCCAAGCGGGACGTTCTCACCGTCCGCCATCTTTAGCTGATAATCGGGCCGTCGCTGCGGCTCGAGCCAGCTGGGACATTTAAATGGACCACGTGACCGTGGCTCGACCAATGGCGGCCGGGCGATGATGTCAACCACAACAAAACGTGTCATGCGGTGATAAATATGAGCCTATGAGTGCTTACATAATGAGCGCGTGTGCACTGCATGTCCCATGAAGCACCGCGCTACGTGCTCGGGAGGCCGTGCTGACGCGGCGTAGAGGAGCCCGCCGCGCGCCGAGTCTCCACTGCCACTCGGGGCAGCAGCCGCGACAAGGGAGGATGTGCCAGTCCGAAGTGCTCGCTTCTACAGCTACCACGAATGCCAGGGATGTTTAATATGGGCTTTGATATAATTTTGTGGTTAACATAATTAATTCCAAAATATGCATTTAGTGCATATCATTTTGATCTTATCCGACCATGAAAAGATGCACGTCAAAATCTAAAAACGTACATTTACCTAGGTATCCCCTCCCCAATCAATCAAAAGTGGCTTTTTCGCAATAGTGCGGAGTTTGTTTCAAAGGCAAAATGATAATTGTACTAGTTTTGCTGCATTTAATCAGCGCCCAGTATACAATGCATTTACATTAAACGACATACCAAAAATGAACAATATGAAAATACATGAACGACATCCTCCACATCTGGTTTTCAGACAGACCACAAGTGCCCACGGATCGCATTCGGCGAAGCTCCGCCTCTAAGGAGGTGGGATATGAGTAAATAAGCAAGCAGCAACTGCCCTACTGTGAGCGCCCTGTTTTCTCAGATCCGCAGGTTTCAGATCTGTTGCTGGCAGAGATGGACGCGCTCTTCAATGCGAAGACGGAGGATCTGGAAGACTATTATGCTCTTCTGGGATGTGACGAGTTGTCCTCGGTAAGATAAGAAAGCAGGGGACTATATGGTGTGATTCTGAAACTTAAAATGCATCTGTTTTGGGCTTGCAATCAGTTAACCGGTTCTGAATGTGTCACTGGAAACTAATCCAGTGTACAGTGCACTGAAGGGATTGCAAGTTATTTAGCATTTTTGTAGCGCTGTGTAACTTGGCAATTCTGTGATTTGTTGGCTGTGTTAGGAGGATCACTGGGTATTAGACGCCCACTCTTGACATATTTACGTTTTGTGTTTATCTAGAAGATACACGATTTGTTGTCGACTAATATTTGCCGACGCAGCTGCATACTTACAAAAAGCCTATGAACGACTACTGTGAAAATAGGCCGTAGATGTAAGTAAACTAGTTCGATGAGTCACCCGTCATTGTAAATGCAGCTGGAAGCTTAAGCGCGCAGCTTTGGGCCCTTTAACTCTGTGTGTGTGGCTTTGTAATTATTACAGTGTGGGGACCCAGTGTCCACACAATGTGATAAAAACCTGCTACTTTTTACCTCATGGGGACATTTTTTTCAGTCCCCACAAGGATAACCTCAATTTTATTAAAATCTGTGTATGCAATCAAAAAACTAAAAGTGCCAAAAGTCTCATATTTGGTTTGGTTACTAGTGGTTAAGGTTAGGGCTGGGTAGGGGTTAAGGGTGTCATAGTTGGGATCATGGTTATGCCCACGGGAATGAATTGAGTGTCTGCATAATGATAGCAAACCCTGAGAAAGATGTGGCTAGTGAGGTCATTTTTCCGGTCCTCACTACTTCAGACTTCATTTCTGTTTGGTTACTTAGGGTTAAGGATAGGGCTGGGTACGGTGTCGTGATTAGGGCTGTCGTCAGTGGGATTAGGGTTTTTCCCACAGAAATGAGTGGACAGTCCTCACTGACATAGTATTTTACATTAGATTATTTTATGTATTCATAAATCACAATGACTTGTAGCATAGTTATAACTGAATATTGTATAGGATGACAAATACCTGTCATCCTATAACCTGTAACCTGGAATTGTTATGCTGAGGGTGGTCTTGTGTAAAATGTCAGACGAAAGTAGAAACCAAATTAAAACGGTAGGAGTCTCTATCTGTGTTACAGTCACTACTCATATAGTATTTTGAGAAAGCAACAATGCTACAGTACAAGCCCCTCCTGTAAACCATAAGAAATCCCATTCATCCTTCCATCCATTTACCTGTGCCCACTTGTCGTATTCATGGACGTGGGAATCCGGAGCCTATCCCAGAAGCTCATAAGAAAATTATCATATAATAAAAATAATAATTAATAATGGTCACTGTGTCCTTCCTTGCTAGCCTGAACAGATTCTTGCGGAGTATAAAATAAGAGCCCTAGAGCGACATCCAGACAAGGACTCAGAAAATCCCAACGCAGGTATCTCTCCGTCTTAAATACATTTGGATCGTTTACTGTAGATCGCAGTGCAACAACGAATATATTGTACTTTGTGTAATTAATGTTTATAGATTATGTCCTTCTGTCCTTTAAGTATTGCATGTAGCTAATTTGTATTCTAAAAAGCAGCCGACAGGGTCTCATCTTGTGCGTTTTTAGCGGAGCAATTTCAGAAGCTGCAGGAGGCCAAAGAGGTTCTGACTAACGAAGACACCAGGAAGATGTACGACCTGTGGAGGCGGAGCCAGATCGCCGTGCCGTTCCGCGACTGGCGCTCCCTGAGCGACTCCGTAAAAACCGTCAGTCTCACTGCATGCTGGTTTTTACATTGCTGTGATTCAGATGGAGATAGAACTTCCCTTAAATTCCCAACAATGAAGATTATGCAGATTTGCATAAATGTATGAAGTATTCATGCACTGTTTCTGCGATTAATTTCTTGTGGGATACTAGTTTTACGACTTTTGTGCTATCCTGTCTGTTTAATGGACCGGTCTGACTGCTGTCTTACTCCCATGATGGGTGTCTCTCTGACCCCAGCCCCCCAGGATCTTTCTGCTTAAATGCCATGATCAACACCAGTGTCCTTGTATGTGTCTTCTGGTTATAAACAGCTTACTGTGCCTTACTGATTGTCTATATTTTCCATCGATTTACATTCTTATTCATTGCAGACAGTTGAAGTGCAATTTGGTCATTTTGTAAGCTGCCAATTGTAAGGGGCACCCCCTTGAAATAGAGGGTTAGCGTCAGCCTCAAGCCCTTGAAAGAGAGCTCATGTCCTTTTATAGTCGATGCACTGGGCCGTGAAAGCGAAGAAGGAGCCGATGCTGGAAGCTTCCGAGCCAATGTCTGCCGTTGGCCCCACGGGTCGCGTCCCGGAGGTGGAGCGGCAGTCGTCTGCAGAGCTGCAGTCGCCCATCACCCCAACCTCTCCAGGTGAGGCTCTGTTGGGATTTGGGCCAGGAATGCAGGCTTACACGTATTGTAGAACTTCTAGGGATCCCAGAATGTGAACAGCTAAAAGGTACACTAAAAGACATTTTATTTCCTTTAGCAGACACTTTTATCCAAAACAACATGCATATTTCGTTCAAGAAGCACGGTCAGACAGTCCCTGGAGCAGGTGGGAGTTAGGGGCCTTGCCCAGGGTCCTAGTGGTGACATCATCTCTGCCAAGCCTGGGATTTGAACTGACAACCGTCTGATTACAGGCACAGTGTTCTAACATACTGAGCCACAGGCCACCCCTTGACATGTTCATACATGTCTTAACTAGACATTTCATAAGGGACTGTCATAGTAATGCTTGAGCCTGGTGCGTCCCTCACTTTATAGGGCACAAACCCCCAGTTACTTTTTACTTGTGTTTGTGTGGCTGAACAGTTTCAGTTTCACTGTGTGCTGATGTCCAGGTCATTTCTGAGGTGTCTCTTCCTACCTCTCCTCTGTCCAGGAGAAAACTCATGGCACTGGCGTTTCCGCTGGACTGCTAATGCTCCATCTGACCTCTTGAGAAAATTCCGGAATTATGAAATCTGAGCAGAGAGCAAATAGTGTGTTTTCCTGTGTCGTCAGCTACGTGCCTATGTCAATGTCGTATCCGGCTTTATCAGGTGTTGCTGATCATAAACAGTGTTTACAGTGACTCATTATCCCAGCTGCCCTGTAAGAAAATTTCAAGTGTAATATTTAGCCAAATAACCAAATTTCAAATGTAATATTTTAACTCCATAAAATGGTAATGAGCCAGGGGCCCTGTCCTGAAGAAACAGTACATTCTGTAATATACCTATAATTACCGCGTATGGTACACAGTGTCTGTCAAGGATTATGTTAGCACTGCAGGGTTTTTTGTTTTGTTTTTTAATGAAATGCGAAATGAAATTAAGTTGACCCTGAAATCTCATCCTGAAAATAGTTTTTGTTTTATTTGCAAATGTTATTTGCAAAATATGTTCATGAGATGTGTTTGTGTGCTTCAGGTGTGCAGTTGGAGTCTCTGTATTGATATTATGCCATGTCAGGTGTGCTTGTACTTGTCAGTTCTTATGATTATTGAAAATGAAATATATTCCAAAACATAGTATGCTTCAATCCAAGTGGTATCCATCACCATACATCACATGTGGAGTCTCCCTGAGCCTGGATCCTATCCCAGGACGTGTAGGGTCTGTAATGCACGGTTCAGCTGAATGTGTAATGTGTCTCTAAATAAGCAATAGGTTAGTGGCTTCTACCACTGGTCATTCTGTGTAATGCAAATTAATAAATGAATCACGCCATTGTTATTTCTTGCTGAAACACTGTTATCAACAAAGATGTTGCTTCACAGGAAGAAAGCGGAGCTGGGCATCCGGCTTTGTGTGTGTCAGCAACAGTGACGTGCTTCTCCTACTCTGCAGTTACACGGCATACATGTTTATTAAACTGCCTCATAGCTACTGCAAAGGTAACAGGTTGTTTCACATTTTACACATTGCCATAAATAAGCACTATGAATTTCGGTTTCTAACAATTGCTGTGCTTTCACCTACAATATTTCTACATAGAGCAATAATTGATAAATTGTCTGTAAAAACAAGACCAAAATATATTCAAGATCATATTTGAACCAATGTTGACTGGAAAAATAATAAAACTGTAGATAAGTGCCTGACAGACAGGGATGGCTGAAGATGTTCGCGAGATATAAAAGGCAATAAGATGGGGCATCCTTCTCCCTGTCTGCCAGCCGCCAGGAGCCCCAGCGAAGGCAGCCTTTATGGCCCTCCTGTCACTTATCTGCTGTGCAGTCAGAGGTATTTCCTGCTGTCTGCACTCAGGAAATGAAAGGGCTGTGCTGTGAGTAATCTGCACCTGCTTATAGCGATAAAGGGAAGACATTTCCATAGGTAATCTTCCCTTTCACAACATGAAAGCTTTCTGTGGAGAGGAATACATTACCCTTTCAGGGAAAGAAAGAATAGGAAGACGCTGGCGTTTTGGTGCTGGCGGGCCTCACGTGCGTCCTTCAGGAAGCACCAATCGGCAGAGGGGCCGAAAGCCGCTGGGCAGCGATGACGGCTCACCTTTGCGGCACACATAAGGCTGTCGTGACAGTCAGGAGTCACAGGCAAGGTGAAAGCTTGTTTATACTAGTTTTAGTTCCACAGCCAAGACTACTGGGCAACCAGATATTAGTCAGGGATTTCCAGACTTATAGTAAATAATCCCAAATATGTCACAATTTCAAAAACTTTTACAGTGCATGTATTATTATAATTATCATTTACACTGCACAAGTAATATTTCTTATGAGTTACTTAAAAATGCTGCCAGATGGCGCCAGAGTTTGTGGCACTGAAGACTGCTGTGGGAATCTGATACAGGAGGCACATAGCCCAGGATCTTTCAGGTCCATCCATTGACTTTCTGTACCCACTTGTCCTATGTGGGGTCACAGGGGTCCAGAGCCTTTCCTGGAAGTGATGGGCACATGGCAGGGAATCAGCCGGGATGGGGTGCCAACCCATTGCAAGGCAGATACCCCATTCACACCTAGGGGCAGTTTCTGAACTCACATTAACCTCAGCATGTTTCAGGACTATAAGAGGAAACTATGGTACCTGGAGAAAGTACCAGGACGAAACAGGGAGAATATGCAAACTCCTCACGGAGCCATTGCAGACAGTCGAACCCTATTCCCAGAAGGATGTAGCAACAGTGCTATCCACTGCACCACCATGTCCCCAGCTTTAAAGTCTCTTTGCTAAATTAAGCATGTGTGCGCGGCTATTAAATTGTGATTGATGTGCCGTTGCGTTAAAGAGTATTTAACTATCTGCTGTTGCGCAGGCCGGCTTATTATCACTGCAAACGCGCACAAGCCATTGAGGCCCCCTCCACCCTGTGATCTGAGCAGTCTCCGCCCCTAATGACGACATGCTGATGAGCCGTCTGCAGGCTCCTATGGGAGTTGTAGTGTTTTGGATGGCAGCTCTGGAGGCTACCGTGTATATGAGGAACTCTGCTGGCAGGACCACGGAGAAGAGAAATCCGGCTGATTATGGTAGCTATTTCCCTGAGCACCTTTGGGAGGTTATAGCCATCGTATCTAGAGTGGCAGCGGTGCTTTTGACGCAAGGACTACATTTCAGTCGGCGGCAAACACGGCTGCCGTCAAGTGTCGCAAAACCGGAGCAAAACAACACGGCGTCCGACAAGTTCTACTGAAAGGGCTGCGGAAGTGTCGGTTTAATGTTAGTTTGAGGCGAAGGGGGCTGTTTAGACTGGAAACAGCAGTTAACGTCTAGCTGCTAAGGACGGTATTTCGGCGTGACATCTGCCTGAGCGATCGCACCATGGAGGAGAGCATGGAAGAAGAGAGCTTTGAGATAGCCGACGACCATAACCATAACACTTGGGAGGCTAGTCCGAGCACGTATGAGCTCCCCCAGAATCATCATCCGGAGAAGACCCAGTTCCTTTCAGGTTCACCGGTACTTGATACTCAGGCCCCGCCCGAGGAGCCACCGGCCGGCTCTCGCCCCGGGATCACGCTCCCAGAACCCGCCGACTCCAGCAGCGACTCCCCCATGGCTGGGAAGCTGCCTCTGAACATGAACAACACCACTTCCAGGTTTTGTAAGTCTTAAACTCCTGCTGTGCATGTGCCCTGAATCACATTTCAGTCGCATTTTAACAAGCATGCGCTGTTACGGATGGATGGATGGATGGATGGATGGACGGACGGACTAACGAGAGCAAATGTATTGACGCATCTGGCGCGACTCTCACGCATTCAGACTCTCACTTACGCAAGGAATCTTATGGCAAATCTATATTACTCCACAATAAACTTAAGATTAGTTGCCTCAATAGCGTTGGGGTAGTTTGCAAAGCCTTTAGACTATTTACAAGTTAAATAAAACTAGGGCTGCAATTAATGATTGTTTTGATAATCGATTAATCAGTCGATTATCTTTTAGAGTATTCGTTGAATCGGATAAAGATATTTTTTTTATTTCCACCCGTTTATTCAGAGATAGAACATTATCTAAATTAACGGAGCAATAAAAGCACAAAGAAAAATGCAAATCAAAAAACCCGGTAACAGAACATTAACAGTTGTTTTCTATATGTACAGTAATGCACAAAAGTGACCTTGCATGGCACTATCACATACACTCACAGACGCAGTTACTTTCATCCCTGTCTAAATGCAATTCATCCTACCTCACTCACGTGGCGAAAGATGGGACTGCCTGGGCAGGCAAGTGTGCAGCCTTGGCTACCTAACAGGGTATTTCGCCGTTGAAATAAGAACAGGGCAAACAGAGAATGGGTTGGGGAGTAGGTTTCATTTCGGCAGACTGTGTGTGTGTGTGTGTCTGTGCAATCGTGTGACGGGCTACTCCGTCACAGTGCAGTGTCTTCACTCTGACTTTGTCAAAGTAAAGTTTATTTATGCAGCACATTTAAACACAACTTAAACTGACTAAGTGCTATACAAAAACAGCATTAAAGTGAGATAAGAGTAAAACACACACCATTTTTAACATTTTTGTAATGTGAAGTGCTCCCACACTTTTAACGACTTCGGTCGAACAGTCTTCTCCGCCTCTATCTTTCATTCGTTTAATTCTATTTGGAAAATACCACCTCCGCTCTTCCTCCACCGCGCCTTTGGCCCTCAGCTCTGTCTGCAGGTTAAATTCGTTGCCACCACTTTAAGTAATCGATTTTTATCTATTTTATCGATTCGTTCTTGCAGCCCTAAATGAAGCTCTTACAGATGCGTCTCGAATTGAAAATCTCACGCAGCCAGCTGAGCAAAGTTGGCAGCACTGCCCGCTACACCACCCAAGGCTCAGCAGATAGGATGTGCTGTTGTTTTTTGTGTATATTGCGATTTTCTTTTCTTGGAAATTGGGGGTGGTGGATCTGGTACTTTTGAGAAGTTTCTGCAGACATTAGGCTGGTTCTCCATGCTGGAAACCCAGTGAGATAACATGGAGAATGTGCAAGAGGACGTGGCTCAAACACAACGTAGCAAAAGAATAAGGTCTGTGCTGGTTTATAGTGTGATTATTCTGGTTTTTCTTGGACCCAGTAATGAACGTGATGACGACCGAAGACTACAGAAAGACGTATTGGCCCAAACTGGAAAAAGCCATTGACCAGCTGCTGCTCCAGAGCCCGGCTGACTACATCCCTATTTCATACGAGCAGATCTACAGGTAGTCGCAGGCCGCCGTGTGCCTCACACCACGTGGCTCTTAGGCAGTAACCTTATTGTAAGTCACTGTATGTATCTGCTATAAACTTAATATTCTATTTTTTTCTACCTTTTCTTAGTACAGCCATACCCTGCCTTACGTCACTGGAGCCCTGTCGTAAACCGAATTTTGACATAACCTGAAAATAATGCCTTAAAAATGCCTGAGAAGGACTAATAAATACATGGTCATTTCAATTGATGTAAAGGCACCATTCATTCATTATTAAAGTCATTCTTCACCTAGTATTCAGAAAAACAAAATAGAAATTACTGTAATAAAAATGACTACATTAAATATTTCGTACTGTTTCATCAAAATAAATGTTTCGTCAAGCCCCTCCAGTCGTCTCCTATGGTGTATATCAATGCCAATGGACCGTGTTAATTTAGGTAAATTCTGTTCATTATTTACTTAAAGATAAGGGGCATCGAGTCTGACGTACGCCTGCATGACATATACCGGGGTACGACTGTATTTATTTTGTACTTTTCATTCCTTTTTCCTTACTGTAGTTGTTTTATTTATATTTGTTTACCTGCTGCTGGACCAAAACTATCTCCCCCCCAAGGGGATCGATAAAGTCAAGTCTAAGTCTCTAAGTTTGGTTTAAATTGGAACCGTTTCATTTGTTTCTTTTCAAAAATGGCCGATGTCTGTGCTTCCTTCCTGCCTGTTCAGCTGTGTGTACAAGTGCGTCTGTCAGCAGCACTCGGAGATCATGTACAATGACTTAATACGGAAGATTATAACATACTTGGAAAGGGTTTCGGACGACTTGCAGGTAAGGGCATCTCTGACAAGGCAAAAGAAGGCTGCACTTTATTCGTTAGTGGGGACACTTTGTGGATTTGGTGGCCCTAATGAGCACTTTCGTAACTAAGGCAGTGCAAGGCCATTGGTCACTGGAGGGTCTTTTTTTCTTGTTATATGAGAGCGATAAGGTTTACAGGAGCCACAAAGCTGCTGCCCTACAGTGTATCAGTGCTTACAGGAGATTTCGTCACTGGTGAAAAGCCCTGACCCCATTAATGGGCCCCTTTCAGCGCTGTCCTCCGGAGAACTTCATTGAGAAGTTCGATTCTGCTCTGACGCGGTACATGGCGGCTCTGCAGAGCATCGTGCCCATTTTCATCTACATGGTAAGACGCGTTTCTCTCCCACGCGTGCAAACTCTCCGTTGTTAGGAGTCCTTATGAGCCGAGCTGGGGAATATACAGTACTTCCCTCATTCACCGGCAGCGATGAAGGCTCAGTACACATAACTGGATACCTGCCTACGGGCTGGTAAAACATTGTCAGGCTTAAAACATTCTTTCTTTTACATCTGCTTGTAAGATGTGTTCCTTCCCTGCTTAAAAGTTCTTGAGTGGTATCTGAAAGTTATGCCTATAATCTCGTTTTTTTTCTCCCCCTCCCATAGAACAAGTTCTATATTGAAACGAAACTGAACAGGGACCTGAAGGATGACCTGATCCAGCTGTTCGCCTGGCATGTGGCGGAGAAGCACATCAGCATTTTGATGCGTGTGTCCCAGCCCCCCTCACTGCATACGAGTAGCAGCAGACACCTCCAGATGCATTTTCACTCATATTGTGCTCAGATCCTTAACAGCTGTGTGTTCCCTTACAGCATTGCTTTTAAAAGCCCATTCCACACCTTTTCAAGTCAAGCCCTCGACGATGGCCAGTATAGTGAAAGGCCTGTACACTCTGCGCCCCGGTAGGTGCCCTGTGCTCTGACACACTGCCCTGCCCTGCCCTGTAGGTGCCCTGTGCTCTGACACACTGCCCTGCCCTGTAGGTGCCCTGTGCTCTGACGCTCTACCCTGCCCTGTAGGTGCCCTGTGCTCTGACGCTCTGCCCTGCCCTGTAGGTGCCCTGTGCTCTGACGCTCTGCCCTGCCCTGTAGGTGCCCTGTGCCCTGACGCTCTGCCCCGCCCTGTA
>JAODKL010000062.1:2088578-2102200 GCA_026780765.1 Petrocephalus schoutedeni
TTTGCAAAGTACCATTTCCTGTGAGATATACGTCCCAATGGGAGGCATCAGAGGGTGGGGGGGGGGAGCTGTCCCACCCGGGGAGGGGGGGCCGGGTGGGGACTACGCGGTTTGCGTTTGGCATGTCACAGCGTGAAAATTCAGACAAGAGTTTCAAAAAAAGTTTAGTCGACTTTATTTCATTCATACACACAAGTTCGCCAAAGGAAAACTAAATCCCATCCCAGAGTCCCTCTCCTGGCTCCCACCACCATAAAAAAGCCATCTGCTCACTCCAGCACGGGCACCAGGGCCCCCATGGCTCCAGGTCTTCTCGCTTTAAAATAAATACTCTCCGCAGGCAGAAGCAGGCCGCTCTCTCTCTCTCTCTGTCTCGGCGCCCCCCCCTCCCCTCCCCCCCCGGGGCGTGGCGTGGCGTGAGATCCAGCTCACTGCGTTTGGTAGCCGGCCATGCCGAAGCTGGGCTGGCTGGGCATGACGGGCGCTGCCTGTGCTTGGCCTGGTTGGGCCCCGAAGCCTCCCATCCAGGCGGGGGACTGAGTCTGCCTGCAGGGGGGAGAGAGAGACACAGAGGCACACACACGGCTTACACACTCCCCGAGGTACGGGGGCAGGCGCTTCGGGCCGGAAACAGGGGCGCTCGGTCACCTCGATATGTTCTGTGCTGCCGCCGCCAGGATGGAGTCCCTGTGAAAAGAAGGTCAGCTTAGTGCCGCACCCAGCGCCGGGGGGCCAGCGCCAGGGGCCAGCACCGGGAGCCAGAGCCGGCGGGGGCCATTTACGCTATCCAGACAGTGACTTATCTAACAGAAGTAATGGCACAACACAGAGGCACTAACAAGACATCAAAGAAGACACTTATGGGATAAATATTAAATAATATAGCTAAATAAATAATAAATTATGAAATAAAAATGACAAACAGGAATTTGGCAGACTACAGTGCCATGTGGTGTGGTCTCTGCACTGAGCTGAGGAATGGCCATGCCGGCCGGCCGGGGCCCTCTCACTCACTCCATGCCGAAGCTCTGCTGGTTCCAGGCCTGGCCGTACATGCTGTAGGACGGCACCTGCCAGCCGTTGCTCATGTACTGGCTGTACTGCTGCGGGTTCCCATACAGCTGGTTCCACTGGCCCCACTGGGCGTAATCCACCTGAGAGAGCGGGGAGATGGCGAGGCCGGTCACTCCCAGGGGCCCCACGGCGCTGTGGCCGTCTGCCCGGGGCTCAGGTGGCGCCCCCTACCTGCTGGAAGTTCTTGGCCATGTCAGGAGATTCCTTGCCCCAGTAGCACTTCACGACGTGGCCCTCGATGGTCGTGCCGTTTACGGACACGATGGCGTGGGCCGCGCTGTCGTGGGTGGAAAACCTGCCGGAAGAACAGAGCCAACGTCAGCCAGCCTCAGGTGTAGCGGGGATTTGAGGAAGGAATTATGGCACCTGTAAGATGCATCTACCGCCCCTCAGCCATACTGACGGCCTGAGAAGACATGAGCAAAGCTGCGACCTCCTGGGGATATCCCAAGTGTGGCCACACTGCCACCTAGAGGAGCCTGGAGTGACTGCAGTCTGAGTACACCTTTGTGTCCAGGGGCCAGCTGGGAGAGCCTGACCACAAAGGCAACACCAAGTCCAGGTTTGAGGACAAGGCGTAAGACCCTGAAGGAACTCCAAACCTCTGACCATCATCAAGAGATCCA
Organism: Petrocephalus schoutedeni; assembly: GCA_026780765.1. Taxonomy (NCBI): domain Eukaryota; kingdom Metazoa; phylum Chordata; class Actinopteri; order Osteoglossiformes; family Mormyridae; genus Petrocephalus; species Petrocephalus schoutedeni. The sequence goes on from JAODKL010000062.1 coordinate 2,090,279, forward strand.
CAAAAGTCTGTGGGAAGCCAAAAGCTACAAGATGATTAAAAGGTCCAATCCTGACATCATCAAGCATTAAAGGACAGTGAGGAGAGAGGCGTGTCCTTCGGCGTGAAGCCAGGGTAGATACGCTGGTGTTCACAGGAGCCGACGGACTCGTTCAGAGGTCACCCACACCGAGCAAGTGCAATGTGATTCAGCTGCCTCAAGGTGGCACAACTGCTCCATCAGCACATCGGCAGGTGACACAGAAGCTAGGAGACCTGTCACACCACTTTTAAACACACGAGTGTGCCATAGAGAATCATACCTGATAAATGAGTAACCCTTTTCTGGGAAAACTCGGATCTCCATTATCTGGCCAAATGGTGAAAATGTTTGCCGCATAAGTTGCTCTGGGGAGAAAAATAAGCATGAATCCATGTGACATGAGGGGCTGTGACATTTCAGGGTTCTCTGATGACAGATGTGACGCGTCTGACCCTGCATTGGCACTCCACACTCACCTGAGAGGCCTGACTGTATCCCGCCGCAGTAAACCGTGCAGTTCTGCGGACTCGACTGATTCACCACATCTTCGAACCTCAGCTGCTTGGAGTTGCCTGGAAGGAGCCATCATTGGCACATGAGCTCGCTTAGACCAAAAGGAGCGGTAAGGAGAGCTCAGCCTGCCACTGGGGCCCTGGGGCCGACTGCAGTATGGAGCTGTCATGCAGAATTTCAACCATCGTCCAAATTCCCTCCTCCTGTAATGCGTCGGTCGACTGCTTGGCCGATGATACAATCATCGTAATGCAATTGCATATCTAAGGTTAACCCGTGACGTGTGGCCAGTTAACCCTAACTGTGGCAGGCAGCAAGTGTTTTCATTAACTGTTCACAAAAAAAAGTGTTTTTTTCCATTGATTATGAGAAACTGTTTAAATTTAGCTTGATAGTATAACTGACATGTTTTACTAGAATATTAATGTATATTTAGCATGATAGCAAAAGCAAATGTTTACATTAATAATTAGGTCTGCATTTCAGTAAGGCAAAATCCCTAATATTATCAATTCATCAAGGTTATAATCATTAAAATCATGCAGGTTAAGCAAACATGTCGCCAGCCAAATATTCAGTACGATTCAACACACAAGCGCTTCTGGGTAACTCCTTGACCCTAAGGGTCAACCCCTTCACTCAGCAGACACCAGTGTAGGACCAGCAGAAGTATGAGTGAGCCGGCCACCTCAGCCGTGCGTGTGAAGACACACTTACTCTCTTGCACGTTCTTCGGCGCTGGCGGTTTGCGCGTGGCCCAGTTGGTGCGAATCTGACGCCCCCCCAGCCACTGGCCCCCCATGTGCACAATGGCGTTCTCGGCGTCCTGGGGCACACGGGACACAGGGTAAGGATTCATCTCACTCAACAGTGACGTCTGCCTGCTTCAAACCTTCAGACACGGGAGAGCAGCACCAAAGGCCTGTTCTGATCCCCAAACCATTTAAAGCTGCCCATCTGAGGTATCTTAGGCATGAAATGGTGAGGAGTGATTCATCCAGCCCTTGCTTCGTTTAAAATTCCTCCCTACTGGGTTTTGTCATTTGTAAGAGCAGGATTTAAAAGATATAATTTCTTACTACATACACAGCATTCTCTGGATTTGTAAACCACAAATTTAAGAGCAATTTAAGAGGATGTATCTTACAACTCAGTCTTCCTCAAACATTTGCCAGTGCCCGTGTTCACACTGTCGAGCTGTGAACTAAGCCACGTCAATAGGGCACAGAGGTCATGTGTAACACAAGGTAGCCATTTCTAAATTAAGGTGGCCGGCTACTTTCAGATGATCCAAGGCCTGCTGTTGACACATTTAGTGTCACGGCAAGCAGAAAGAGGTTCAAGAAGCGTGGAGGAGAAGCAGGCACTCGGGCGAGATGGGCACCTCTGTCAGCTCATACAGCCTCTTTACGGGGCGGCCCGCTCACCTACAAACCGACCGGCTGCCTACATTCAGAAACACTGACTGGGTAAATACTCTCTCGTGAGTTGCTCAAACCCTATTTTCACTTTTTAGTAAATATGTTTTCCATGAGGTTGCCCATTAGCAATCCTTCTCAGAGCCCCCCCCCCCCCCCACAATGGCTGGATGATCATGCCATGGTATTCAGCTTTTTTTTTTTAAATGCCCGTCAATCCGCTTTCCTGAGCCGAAGGCTTACCAGTTTGTTATAGAAGGACACAAATCCATACCCCTTAGATTTCCCTGTGGTCATATCCTTCACGACACGAGCGTCTCTGCAGGAAGATATGACAATCTAATCACAGCTCACACCTGCAAAATGGTGCAAGATTAAAAGGAACCACACACACTGTATTGAAGAACATCTTTTATGTTAACCCAAATAAGATTATGTAAATATTTGCCTAGATCTTTCTCAATTGATAAGAAAAGTTGAACTGACAAGCAAAACTGAATTTTAAAAATATATAAAACGTAAAACATGCAACCTACACTACAATCAAAACTTACACTTAAATTTTACGACTCATGTCATAGTTACGGGAAGATGTCCCCTTATCATTTAAAAGACTAACATCTATACTCCTAGACACTAAGGTTAAGGCTTGCAAGTCAGTAAATCAACACTTCTTACTTGGTCTGCCATGCACTCATATGTTCTGCTAATGGTGCTCAGCCTACCAATAGAAATATATAGAAATATCAAAGAGGAAAAAAGGAATTAAAAGGCATACATGGCCTGTTAACAGATTCTTTATTTTTCCTGGTCAATTCTTTACCACCAATATGGAGTTTGGGAAGCTGCAAATTTCGAAAAATTGACATTTTCAGAATTTTAAGAGAGGAGAATAAAACTATGAACAGCATTACGCAAACCATGAACACACAAGGTCACACAAATTCAGACTGGTCACACCGGCAAAGGCGCAGCTACAGCGTTACTGGCAGCTCTGGCAAACGAATGCAACGACGTGTACAGCAATAGGAACAAGACAGATGTACGGCTCAGATCCCAGTGCGCGAACAGCCTTACACTCATTCCTCACTGCTCATATACTGTTACTTACCATACCTAAAGGAAAAGACACTCATTATGACTTAAGCGGGGAACAGGCACGGCGGCCAATCAGACGCAGCACCGCACGGCCTGGCTGCCAATCAGACACGGCGCCAACAGCCAAGTTTTGCACTGTGCAATGGTAACCTACTGCAATGCCTCAAGGCTGAGCTATTTGCACGAGGGGCCAGCGACTGCGCTCATTACCCAAAATGTAAGGAGTTACCAGAAATATTACTGCTTTCATAGCAATCTGAGGGAATACTGAATAAGATATATATGCTGGCAAGAAGCTGCCCAGCTAGCAGTCAGTGGTCACCTTCCCCAAGCTTTGGGGCCCCTGTCATGCTCTGATTCTGATCATGTTCAGTGCTTATTTACTTTAAGCTCAGGTCACTATTAAGAACTCAGCAGCTGAGCAGGTAATGAAGGGTTTCCCACAAAATTCAGATCTGAATACACAGAACTTAAATTATTTCATTAGTTATTACACTTACTCAGTGGACATGGCTTCTGATAACTTTAACCACGGCCAAAGCCTGCATTTTTACTCATTAAATCTGATTCTATACGGGTGTCAAGATGCAAAGAAATAACTGGGAAGCTATCTCCATCATTTCTGCATTGTATTTTGTGCTAAACTGAAAGATTTCATGTGGGACTTCTTGTTTTTTTTCACCAATAATCAAAAGTAAACTAAGAGGTTAAGCACAATACATTCTGTCAACAGAGGCCTGGGCGGATTTGCAGTTTACGAAATACAGCACATTTTACAGAAGGTTTCACATCACAAATGAATCTATGAAGCTTCACACTTACGAGATTTTACCAAAGGGGGCAAAGGCGGCTTTGATGTCTTCTGTAGTTATCTCAGGGCTCAAATCCCCAACAAAGACGTGGAAGTGATCTGGAAGGAGAAGGAGAGTGAGGACACTGGGCCGGTCACTGGGGAAGGCCGGCATGATGGGAAGCGAGGAGTCGGAAGGCTGGGAAGGGTTAGGGTTAGGGCCTCACACGGGGGCTCAGCTGTCACCATCACTCCATTAAACTCCAGGACTTCATTATTGAAAAGCTACCCTACCATAGAATTCCAATTGAATAAGTGTTTGAGGAAATGATTAGACTAGAATCTGGGCTTATTCTACACTGGCTGACGGTGCCAGTGCGTGCGTCAGTGCGCGTCAGTGTTCATGCCAGTGCGTGTGTCAGTGCGCGTGCCATTGTGCGTGTCAGTGTTCATGCCAGTGCGCGCGCCAGTGCGTGTGCCATTGTGCATGTCAGTGTTCGTGCCATTGTGCGTGTCAGTGTTCGTGCCAGTGCGCGCGCCAGTGCGTGTGCCATTGTGCGTGTCAGTGTTCGTGCCATTGTGCGTGTCAGTGTTCATGCCAGTGCGCGTGCCATTGTGCATGTCAGTGTTCGTGCCAGTGCGTGTGTCAGTGCGCGTGCCATTGTGCGTGTCAGTGTTCGTGCCAGTGCGCCCGCCAGTGCGCGTGTCAGTGTTCGTGCCATTGTGTGTGTCAGTGTTCGTGCCAGTGCGTATGTCAGTGCATGTGCCATTGTGCGTGTCAGTGTTCGTGCCAGTGCGCGCACCAGTATGTGTGCCATTGTGCGTGTCAGTGTTTGTGCCATTGTGCGTGTCAGTGTTTGTGCCAGTGCGCATGCCATTGTGCATGTCAGTGTTCGCGCCAGTGCGTGTGTCAGTGCGTGTGCCATTGTGCGTGTCAGTGTTCGTGCCAGTGCGTGTGTCAGTGCGAGTGCCATTGTGCGTGTCAGTGTTCGTGCCAGTGCGCGCGCCAGTGCGTGTGTCAGTGCGCGTGCCATTGTGCATGTCAGTGTTCATGCCAGTGCGCGCGCCAGTGCGTGTGTCAGTGCGCGTGCCATTGTGCGTGTCAGTGTTCGTGCCAGTGCGCGTTTGCAGCGGATCCGCCAGTTTCCTTATACTGTCCAAAAACATTTAAGTGACGGGTATGTCTCAGCCAACTGTATGCGTGACTGAGTGTGCATCCCACCAGGGCTGCTTGGTATATATATGTGTGTGTACATGATATGACACTACATATAGAGGATTCCTGGTGAAGGCGCTGTGCGAGAGCTTAAAGAAGGCCACTTACTGGATGTGTCTTTCTTCTGACTGCTGGGAGTTGTGGCCCAATTAACTTTGACCTCCTGAGGGGAAAAAGAGAAAGTAAGTGGGGCTGAAGAAAATGAACCAGATCTGCCTGGGTGCATTCTCAGAACACCCATCTGTTCACTGTAGAATACTATTTATTATTACAAAACAGACTGTTTTTTACTGAGACGTTACTACAGAATTCTGTGCAATACTTTCACAGACTTTCCTCGCTCTGTTACTGTTTGTCGTTGTCATTTAGTATTACTATTCATGTCTAAATGTCTTTTTATTGTCAAAGTGTGTATTGTACAGTGTGCTACTGTAAACCTGCAAGCTCCTTTGGGATTAATAAAGTGTCTATCTATTGATCTACCTCAGACGCCCATGCGCGTGCAGGTGGCCGAGCAGGGCGAGCTCTCAGAGAGAGAGGGCGTGACAGTCAAACGGCCCTTTACCTTCCCCAGGATCTTCCTCCCGTTCATGGCAGCCAGGGCGGCCGCTGCGTCCCGATGCTCATAGAACTCCACAAAGCAGTAGGGGTCATTGCTCGTGTGCTGCAGAAGAGAGAAGGCAGGAGAAGAGCTGAAATGGGCCAATCCAAACTCACATGGCAGACCAAAGGTTAAAGGTCACCATCACAGTCCTATGTGAGCTTTCTAGGTTAAGCTCTTCACTCAGAGCAATGAGAGCAAAACAAAGCATCTCCAATAGCTCAGGAGAAATTTCAGACGTGCACGTCACCTATGTCCTCAGACACTTTTCACCAGCGCAGACATGAGCCGCTTCCCAAGAGCTTTCTGCATTCCATAGGATCCTCTGGCAAACACTTAAAATTTCTGATACATACATACACCAATATAAACACTGATGTAAACAGTGTTAACTGAAACACACAATGCAGATGGGTCTGTGGGTCGGTCTAGGCTGGAACGAAACCCCTTTTTAATGAATCAATAGACTCCAAATACAATTTGGAAAATTTACTATTTTTTTTTCAATTTTTGCATTTTGAGTATTGTGTTGTATTGTTCCCCACAAGCAGTTAACAGACCAATTTACTGTTACCATTTAATGTTGTAAGTAAGCAGGAATTCGATGCAACAGAGTCCCTGATGGCGGCAAATCATCAGACAAACTTGCAAGGAAACATTGTGGTTACAAATGTCCCCCCCCCCCCCCATGACTCGGAAGATGACATCTGACAGTGATCTAGGGAACACATGTTTTGGTTTTAATCCACATAACACCTCACGTGAAAATACACATTAAAAGCGCCCACAGTCTCATGTCTAAATTATTCAAACTGTCGGTTTGTAATGTGGCTTTAATACTGGGCCCACAGACTTGCGGTACTGAAATACAGACTAGAACACAAACACTAGCATCATAGCTGCGTCTGGATCATATTATAAACATACACCATGAGCAACTGTGACTGTTAATATCCTGCCAAACAGCTGCCATTCTGAAATATCAGCAGCTACACTCAACGGTGAAGTGCTTCCAGAAAACTCCAGCTTCCTGGCAGCCTTGTAAAGGGCTCCCAGAAAGGCCGGCTGCGAGCAGGGGGCTCAGCCCACGCTCCATTCACCATGACACTCTGGAAGCTATTACACACCACCTTGCTTTACTAATGGTTGTTTGCTGATTGCTATCATTACCAAAAAATGACCAATTTCAGATGAGATGCAAAGACACACGTAAACAAAGCAGCCGATGGCAGCGATGACTTGGCGCTTTTTCACCTCGCTGATTTTCGAAGATCCTACCCAATCTAAGCACAAACACTTTGGTTCAGTGACTAAGCCTGTATGAATCAGTGTGTTTTTGTACCAAACTCAACCAAAAGTTAGGTTTAGAATAAATGCTGTGTGAAATACAGTGTTTCATTACTTAATATCTAAATGTTATTTGCCTTTTTCAGTCTAAAGCATGTACAGGGACCAAGAATGCCAAATGACAAACTTCAAAGAATTCTCTTAGACTCTAAACAAGCAGGTCGTTAAGCAAACATCATTTATTCTGCAGATCAGACACTTTATTTAAAAAAAGCACAGAGTGCACATATGCATATTGAGTGTTCACAGATGTTTTGGTGATTTCAAAAATCAAGTCTCCAGAAACATTTTTTTGACTTCAATAATGCCAATAAACTGGAATCACAGAGGAGATTCTGTGCCTGAACCTAAATCACATAGAACATGGGCCCACAGGTCATACACAAGATAAATAATGATGCTAAAAACAGCACGTAAAACATAGATCAACGGTGGCCTAAGTCCTCCGGTAAATATATAGTGAATAAGAAAGGAAGAAGTTATTGACTTCTAGGACCTATTAAAAAGGATGATCTCCTTTGCTAAAGATAATAACTTATCTGCAGCTGAATTATGGGTGTGTTGTCAGGGATGAGCCCACAGGTGGATTTTTAAGCAGGTAATTTGTTATGGCATTAACAAGACCACAAAGTCATGATATATAACAGTCAAGCAAATCTTTACATATTTTTCACCAAGACATGAAACACGAGCTCTTACCTCAGTGATCATTTTACAGCTTTTGCAAGGTCCAATCTGGGTGAACAACTGAAGAATTAGAACTTCAGTTACATCTCTGGATAAGTTACCCACATAGCTGGGAAGAAATTGAGGACAATTTCAGTTGTAAGGCTGCTGATATTGACATAGCATATTAAAAGTGACCATCTAAACACATTTATACACATGGTCTCAAGCCTGAAAGTGACTCATAATAAACAGACATGCTGAAATCAGACATGCTCTGCTTCTAGACCTTAGATCCTACAAAAAAAATTCTTAGCTTAAGTGAGAATAAAAGATCCGAAATGCCAATATTCACCCTATACTGTATATTAAAACTACAGCTTTTTGTATTTGGAAATAAATATGTAATTTACATTGGGTCCTTAAGGGGTATATTAAAGAAAGGAAGTGTTAAAATATTGTGATTTTCTTCTCCTATATTACCAAACCCAGCAAGTTCGGAGCAGGCGTCTCACAGAACTTTATTCATCGACTTTTCTTCCAGCAAGCCGCCGGGCCGCCAGTTAATCATGACACCACATTGTGACAAAGGCCACCTACACTTTCTGAAACCACCAACATATTTTATCTGGCTAAAATGTTGTCGTTTTGGTACAACATATCCGCCAATTTTAAAATGCGCTACATTTAAGACGCAGGGGGCGAGGAAGGCAGATTTGCCGGCGTGTTGATGCTACTCCTTTGTGCTGTGACATGCTAGGCGCAGTCCCGGAGACGGCACGGACACCCACCCAGCCTGCCTTACGGTGTTAATGCACACAGGCAGGGCTGGCTCCTGCAAGCACATGCGAAGCCCGGGAACAGGGCGAACAAATGTGCAGGAGATCCGCGGCTGTTTATGCACACAGGAGGCAACACACACACAGGCAGCCGGGGGGCCGTCACGGTAATCCTGCGCTCCGGATCCCCCCCGGAGGAACGGCATGCAGGCAGCGTCGGAAGCATCACGGTAACTCTTTGAACCGGATCGCCACATATGATATGCATGCAGGCAGCCGGGGGGCCGTCACGGTAATCCTGCGCTCCGATCCCCCCGTAGGAACGGCATGCAGGCAGCCTAACGTGTCACTAAAAACTGCCCCGACTGACTCACAGTGGCGTGTAACACGGCGCATTATCCAATCCGGGGACTGGGCGGCTATCAAAGTCAACAAAGCGCGGATAAAAGCGGCATTACAGGCGCCCCGGGACGCGCCGATCGGGACGGGGACTGCTGCCCTCCTCAGAGTGCGCTGGGGGGGACCAGCGACAGGACCGTTAAGCGGTTAGCCGGTTAGCTACCCGGCCGCCTGACAGCAAACCGTCATAACCGGCCGTTACACTGCGAAAACGTCTTCGGGGCCTGCTTGCCACCAAGACGTTGTCCATGGCGTTAACCCGCCGCCCCGGAACTTGCTAGGGCCAGCGGAGCCGAATGCCCACCGCCCGGGCGCCCGAGCTAGCGGCCGGCTAGCTGGATAAACAGCTAACTGGCTAACAGGCTAGTAGGCTACGTCTGGCAGTAGGCGAACAGAAAAAGGCAGAACAGAAAGTCGGACTCCGCGTGTCTTACAGCGTTTTGGGGTGGCTGTCATCCTCCATATTCGGATATATCGAAGTATGGATATTATGATACCCTTCAATGTTTTGATGACGATCAGACCAATTCTGTTCAATTTCTTTATCCGGTACAAGATAGAAAATGGCGGAAACCGGCGAGTCAGGAAACCCGAGAGTGCGCATGCGCGGCTTACTTGCCATTCCTCACATTATGAAACCATAGAGCGCATGTGCAACTCAAGTCCCGAGCTTGACGCTATGAAACGCTATAGTGCACATGCGCTACTCCTCTCCAAACCTGCCACAAACCTGAGTGCGCTTGCGCAACCTATCAATCTTCTGGACCTGTAAAATTCCTTCTGTATATTATTTTACAATTAATAATGCCTTCATATTTTATACAAAAAGGAATTTACGTGGGATTTAATTGAATTATTCCGTTTATTTCTGGTCATTTTATTGAAGAGTGCAGTTTATTTATTGTCCATAATTTCCAACCATTAGTTAACCTGTTGAAATCGTAGCATCATTCAATTCACATTTTAACCTGTTTGTGATGTCTTGCAAAAATACATTTGTTTAACATTTAATATATGTTTTGTTGAATAAACGTACTGTACATTGCGTACAGCTTTGCACAACTTGTTTTTAATTCTGATTTTGCAATTAAAATATTGTTTTATTTATGTACATCATCGAAATTAACCGTTTTAAAGCCGATACACATAATACTACGAATGAAGAGAACATTGAAGTAATTTGATTTGTTCGAAATGCAATGTCGTTTAATAATTCACAACCCGGGTGGTATTATAATAGCCTGGATGTTCCAGGACATGGCTGGCATTCATAAAGACAGTTTTTGCCTGATAACATTTGTTGATATTCCGAAGATGTTTACTGAGACAAATATATGTTTGTGAGATGATTCCGGATGATTTACGTATTTCTTCGTTTACTTTCACTGTATTTCGCGAGAATGGTCCTTGACTTATTACAATATAATAGCTGTCATGTATTGAGTGCAAAGCTTCTATCATGGTCACTGCTGATACCCTATATACGTAATATCATTTTTGATGTGTTGCTTGTTACGTGGATTACAAACCAATTAAGCACTTGGCATAGGCTAGTGGAAACGATTTCCTTATAATTATTTACAACATAGGGCTAATACGAGCAATTCGTATTTTATACGTTGTATGTTAATGTAACTGAATTTGGTTATGTTCAGCAAATTTGAACGGTCCGTGTTTTATTCTGAATAGTGATGCGTCACTTATACGGCCATTAATAGTAAACGACAGCATTATTTGGCACTGGGACACTTTTAGGTTGCTTGGAAACAGAGCAGATGCCGCATATTAACGAGTACATAGCCAGTCCTTTATATTATAGGCGAACGCATACAATAAATATATTCGCAATGTGCAGAGCAAATGCGAACGAGATTTAACCCCTGCTGCTGCCAGCAGTGCGGTCTGGAGCCCGGAGGGTGACCGTGAGCACGGTGCCGGGGGGCCGGGTCGGCGCTGAGACTGCGGCCGCCCCGCTGGTGGCCCATCTAGGAGGAGCGCACTGCCCGCTAGAACTTTCTGAGTCAGGGGGCTGGAGACGCTGGGAACTTTGCTCTCAGCATTGATCGGGCTAATTCGAGAAACTTCCAGCCCCTTTTTCGCGCACGTCACCGGACGGCTTCTTTAAAGGAGCCCCGGCTCGTATATAATGGCACAGTTCAGCCAGCCGAGAAGCGCGCATAGCATGAAAACGCAGGCACCAATGGTCCAGATGGCCACCAACGACCCCCTGCCCCCGGGATGGGAGATTAAAATCGACCCTCAGACGGGATGGCCTTTCTTTGTGGATCACAATAATCGAATAACGACCTGGCACGACCCGCGGCACGACGCGAAGAAGGTAGGCGCATCCCGGCTGCCGGATGGACGGACGGCGGCCGGCTCTCTGCGGTGCCGCTGCCCGCTCGCTTTGGCTGGGGGAGCTCGCCTTAGCATGTGCCCCGCTGGCTCGCAGTGACGGAGATGGCTGTGCTATGGAGGGGGGGGGGGCACATTCGTACCATCGTGGACATGGCCACGCTGCCAGCGCCTTTGCGGTCGCTGTGGTTGCGCACTTAGTGCCGAAGCTCTCCGGACGGCTGTGCGATCGCGGCTGATGTGGAGGTGCCTGCCGCGGGGAGCCGGACGCACTCCCCGGGATGCCCGTGCGCTCGGCGTGCTCCCGGAGCCGCACGCACGCTTTTTAGGAGCGGTGCTGGATAACTGGATCATGCGAGCGATGGGCGCGGCGGTATTCCAGCATCATGATCTAAGCGCGGATGTTTGCTGCGTGACGCACTGCGCTGCAGTGCCGCGCGTCTGAAGCCTGTCCCCGGAGCGCCGGCGCATCCCATAATGTTTATTTAAAGCCCCGATCCGCGTCTCACGGCGTAATGTAGCTGCGGCACCTCGGCGCCGTCGGCCCGCAACTTTTCCTTACAAGGGGCTCGGAGCGGCTGCCTAAGACGTGCATTGCGGTGCCCGGAGACGGGAAGCGGGACTTTAAATGGCACCGCTGTATCTGCGGGTCCGTCTTGGGACGGCGTGTCCCGCACGCATGGGGGGTGCCGGGGGGGGTGCCGGGGGGGGGGGGGCCC
>JAODKL010000062.1:2102300-2116265 GCA_026780765.1 Petrocephalus schoutedeni
GGGGGGGGGGGGGGGGGGGGGGGGGGGGGGGGGGGGGGCGCACGGGCAATCCTCGGCTTATTGGCCCGGGGGGAAGGTCCGCCCGAGGCGCCTGGCATGTCGCGCTGCAAGATGGACACTAGCTGTTGTCCAAAGTTGGTGTCCCTGAGAATTTGCTGGAAAGACACAGCTGTCAGGAGATAAAATTGGTGCAAAGCTTGTGGTGCACGGCATGCCTGCCAGCAGCCAGTGTAGGGGTCGCGCAGCGCCTGGAGCCCGCAGGGTATTTTTAGAGGTCCGACAATGGCCCCAGACTGCGAAACAAGTCGCTTTGGAAACGGTTTGTGTTCGTTTCCTTCGTATCCGATGTTTTATTTAAATTAGGAGATTTATTTTCATTTCAGTCAAATGTTGATGTATAGGGAATTGTTCCACTATCATCAGAGGACATCTCAGGACAATAAAAGCGATCAACAGTTAGTTAATATTTTATCTGTAACATTAAACAGCGGCTCTTGATCTGAGTAATATATCACCCTGAAGTATAGTTGAGACGTGTTAAAATGCTAATCAGGAGGCCAATTTTTAATATTCCTGGAGAATTAGAATGGGTGGAAATAATGTAGCGTTCACGTTTTCAACAGGCCTCCAAAGACCTGCAGTCATATACATAATTCTTGTTTTTTTATACTTTGCTTCACTCATTTTATGTCGTGTTTTTGACAGTGACCAATACTTAATACTGAGAAATTTACATTTGGCTAAACTTGTGCGACCTGTACACTTCTCATCAGCAGCAGGTGGCTCTAACACAGGTTAGTTAACAGGCTTTAATATCTAGTGAAGTGTATTGGCGATTACCCTGAGTAAAAGTCAAGCAACCTTCCTTTAGAAAGGTCACGCTCTAAAAATAGTTCTGCAAAACACTGGCACCTATTCTAGCTGTATGAAAACTTCTGACTTTGAATAACTCTGTAGTCCAATTAAGACCCAGAAAAACGCCATTGTTCTGATCCATGACTTTTTTGGCCATGTGCAACAGGTCCTTTGGAATGCTTGCTCACCCTCAGAAAGAGACTAACAACAGTGCAAGACAATACAAGTAGTGCAAAACACAAAGTACAGATAGTCCAAAAGTGCAGAACCTAGAGAATATGCTAATACAGTGCAGTGACAGTGCAGGTGAATGTCACACAAAACCAGCTTTTTAAGCCGCTGCGTCTGCTTTTGGCGAAGGGCGAATTCATTTAGCCGTATTTATGTATTTCTGACCTCCTAATAATGACACATCAGGGGAATCTTAGCCCGGGGTCACCATGCTCACAAATCTGTTCTGCTAGTGAATTAAAGTCGTGAAAATAAGCAAAGTTGTGGAAAAGGGCAGGGTGGCTAACGTCACAAACCATCCATGCTTTCAAGGAACTTTAAAGTGGCCTCATATAGGGTTTGGGGGCGCTGATGCTGGTGGCGGTCCCCTGATTGGTGATATGAAACATAGGACAGAAGGTTATCAGTTTGAATCCCAGCGTCGGCAGAGTGATGTCACCATTGGGCCCTGAGCCAAGCCTTTCTGGACTGCATGTTGCTTTGGATACATAAAATAAATAAACAGTCGGCTTAACCCGGCGAGCCAACATGGCTGCTGCCGAGGGTCCCCCCCGCGGCCGCTCCCTGCTGAACGGCATCGATAGCGAGGAATTATCTAACTGGTAAGGGAGGAATGAGACGAGGAGCAGCAGTGGGCGGGGGGCGGCTCCCAGTGACACACGGGCGTGAGGCCGGCCTGTGAGTCACCCGGCGGTGGAATGTCGGGAAGCTCGGTGCGTGCAGCGGCCAGAGAGGCCGGGGCTGTCTGCCGGGGCGCCGCTTGCTCTGGGTCCTGGGGGAAGCGTGACCCTCACCAGCGGGTGTCACACGTGCTCCCAGCTCGTGCATGTCAAAGCCATAACCTAGGGTGATGTGGACCGACATGGCCCTGTGGGCGGTACCTTCCAGGAAGACGGCAGTTGAAACGTAGGAAATCCTCAGTGATGAATGGGATGCAGTCTCATGCCGATCCCATGTCACATGTTCATGCCGTGTGACCTCTGTAGACCCGTGTGCCTTTAAGCACGTCTCTGAAATGCACAATGTGTCCACCAGCACCTTGGACCAGACACCCAGTTGGAAAGTTCTACGTTTTTAATCAAATTAGGGATCTATTCATAACCTTATCCAAAACCGCCCTTCTAAAATCGTGCCTTTAAAATATGACGTTTTAAATTATATGACACTCGTGTCACCAAACCACCCCAATGAGGTCCTCGGCTCACTCGTCAAATGTGAGTGTGAACAAACTGTTAATTTTAAGCTATTTTAAAATGCTGCACCTTTCTGTAAGATTGAAAGGTGCATTAATTAGCCGCGTTCAGCCTCATACGTGTGGAATGTGCACATCTCCAGTTGGTCTCAGCATTTACATGACGTTCGCTACAGAAATGACGCAGATTTACTCCCTGGTTAATGGGTGAGGGCTACATTTCTCCCTCATGTCACTCCTGTGTGTGTTTTTTCCCTGAGCTTCTTTCCTTAGTCTAAACTGGGACTCTGGGCTTCTAAATGAACACACATTAGTCTTGCGAGCCGATGACTCCTGGCGCGTAAGTGATGCTTTCTAATTCTGGCCTTGTAACGAGGGTGAGTCGCTTTCCTCATTCAGCCTGGAGATTGTGGGAGTGATTCTGTAGGTTCTGTCCTGTGCCGATCCACTGTGGCGTTCCAGAGGCCACCCCCTTAAATACTGGTTTCCATGACAACCATTGAAATAACAAGCGTGTTATTTTGCAGGCCCCAAACGTGTGTATTCAGGGCCTTTCTAAATATGCTCGGGGTCGCCCTCCTCGGGACCGCTGCTGGTCTCGATTATCGCCGTATCTTTGATTCGTGGTGGTTTTTGGTTTCCCGCTGGAGGGTTTGGAGCCAGAGGTTCGAGCCCCTGAGCAGTCTCCAGTGTCTCTGGGAATACCGTTTTGCTGTGATTTGAGCTACATAGTCTGTGACAGTAAACGCTTCACTTCGATTGTAACTGTGTGGGGGAAAGGCAGTTTTATTAAAGGCGAGTGTCACTCCTCAAGAAATGTTTCCGTTAAACATAAATCACCCCTCAGAATTTGCTGCTTGAAGGTGAAAGCCTGGATTTAATGAGACTGGGGGATCTGTCAGCCTTTATATGACGAAATGTTCATTTTGGGTGTGGGATGTTTTAATTGTTCTAATTCCGGGCTGGTGTATAAAATGCCTCCTCCCGCTTCATATACATACGTAGGCACATCTATATTTAGCCTTTAGAATATGTATATGACATTTGTAAATATAACTTCTAGTAAGTGTTTATGAATAATGTCCAGATTTGTAAATCTGCAAATCATGTTATTTCAGTGAAGCAGGAGATTACCTGCCTGTGTGAGCTTCACAGTCACAGTGGAGACCACCGGCGACCGGCTTCCTGCATCAGGTGTTTTTAGCCGTTATGAGCCAGACGGCGGAACAGCCCATCTCGCCGCGTTCCCTATTATGAACCTGACGTGGTTCTGTGAAGCATTTTGACGCCATGGGATGGGGTGCGACCGCGGGCCCCTTGTCGCACTCGGGCACGCCGCTCTCTTTCATATGTGCCTCATTTGCCCGGGTCCCACGCGGACCGCCCTCGCTCCCAGCCCGGCTCGATGGTGCTCTGACCGCTGTCTCCCTTCCAGGAGAGCCCCGCCTCCCCTAACGGGCCGTGCCCCCCCGCAGAGTCCCCCACGCGGGACTCCCCGAGGCCCTTCATGCGTGAGGTGAAGTACCCGGTGCTGAGGCAGGGCTACATCCCCATCGCCGTCTCCCACGAGAACGCGGACCTCCGGCAGAAAGCACAGCACCCCTGCTACGCCTTCGGCCAGCCGGCCAGCCTGCGGAGCCGGCCCGACGGCCAGGCGCCCCCCCAGGGCTCGGCGCACTCCTGCCGGCAACGCTCGCCGGTCCGCATCCCTCTGGAGGCCTGTGTGAGTGAGCAGCACTGCAGCCCCGGTCTACCCTGCTCCCCAGTGACCCAGCTGCCAGAGGTGAGCTGACACGCAGCATAAACAGCTCCATTTGCGTCTGGGGGGGCGGCGTCTGGCTCTGCCCGTTAGGCCTGTGATCGGAAGGTGATGGGTTCTAGTCCCATCGTCGGCAGGGCGATGTCATCATTGGGCCACTGAGCGAGGCCCTTAACACCCAAGTGTCCCTGGGACTGTCTGACTCTGCTTTCTCAGAAATGTATCTCACTTCGGATAAAAGTAACTGCTGAATAAATTCTGCGTCTCATATTATAGCTCCTGCATGTTGATATATGAGATGGTGGGACATAAAGCTGCCAGTGAGGTAGGGGCATCTGACAGCGGGGTCAAAGGTCACACGTTGGTCTCCCGTCTGCAGCCACAGGTTCAGCACCCGCCCCAGGGCACCTGCCCCCACAGCGCCCCCTACAGCCAGCCCCCACGGCCCAGCAGCACTGGGAGCCTCCAGCTTCAGCCTGGCTATATTTCCATCCCCGTCATCCATGAGGGGGGCGCGGGCCACCCCCAGGCGCCGGCCGGCGGCCCCCACCACCCCCACAGGTTCCCCCACACCGAGTACCAGCCCGCCTTTCACGACTGGCCGTGCCACGGCATGCCGGCTCGCGAGGCCTCGCCCATCTCCCCCCACATGAGGGCGCCGTCTCCAGTCCGGGCTCAGGTCTTGGTGGAGCGACCCCCACCACCACAGGTAACTGACTTTCCTCTCCGTCGTCGGTGTTCCTGACAGAGTCACGTGACCCACGAGGGGGGTCGGGCCCGCCATAAGCAGCAAGCTCACATGCCGAATGCCGGCGTTTCCTGTCTTTCAGGTCCAGCACCACGTCATACACCAGGAAGTCCCCCCTAAGATGTCCCCAGAGGAGCTCCTGAGCCCCACCGCCGCGGAAATGCCCCCGTTCCCCCAGGCCGTGCTGCGGGAGCCTGAGCCTCACCCCCCCCCAGAGAGACAGGAGAAGACGGAGGTCCGGGTGCAGGTCTCCGCCAGGCCTGACCCCCCCGAGGCGACGCCCACCCCCCAGGAGGTGGCCCCGCCCTCTCAGCCCTGCCCCAGCCACCCGGGGCTGGCGATGGTGCAGCGTATCGTGGAGAGGGTGGACAAGCTGGGGCAGGAGGTCAGGAACTTTGATGGAAAGAAGAACGACAAGAGGTACCTGATCTTGGAGGAGCTTCTGACCAAAGAGCTTCTGGCCCTGGACTCGGTGGACCCAGAGGGCCGTGCCGACGTGCGGCAGGCCAGGCGTGACGGCGTGCGCAAGGTCCAGAACCTTCTGGAAGGACTGGAGCTCATCTGCGACGAGCCGGTGTACTCGCTCACTGAGAACTGCGTGGGAGGCGCGGAGCCGTCGGGGAAGGGCGATCCAGGCCTGGAGGGCGAGAGCGCCCCCCACAGGGAGATGGCGTGAGAGCGATACGGGCAGACAACCAGGACAAGCTGCTGGAGACGTCCTCCCCCCACGTTCCTGCACTTTTAATCACATAAGCTGCATGCGTGAGATGTTCATGATGTGTCGAGCCATCTATCAAATGACGGGAATGAATGAACTGTGGAGAAGTTGAGGTGCTCTACCATGAAGTGTCTTGTAGCAGGATCATTGTGATGACAAAAAAAAGACGATTCTCTCTTCCCAGTTCTAAAAAGAGACATTTTACTCTGATTCGAGGCACCGTGAATATTTTTATGGGTGTAGTTTTTTAAAAAAAAAATTCATAATGAAGATTATTAGGCCCATAGTTCCCTGTTTGACCATGAACCTTGTGGAGTGATTTATCAGCATATGAACGTGTTGTGTTTCTGTTTGACATTGAAGTAACATGGGCAAAGATAGCAGTTATGTTTGAATTATGACCTAAGTGCTTTTCTGATTAAGTTCTGCTTTGGTTGTCACATGTTTGCCATCATAGATCCTGTTTGCCTTGCCTGCCCCTGCCTCCATTGGTTGTAATAGACTTACTTGTTGTGTTATTTTTGAAGAGATTAAAAATAGTTTTGACCTTGACCACCGGGGGTGCTAGTCTCTGTGAAAGGGCAATTTGGGCTCTCCTCCTCGTCACAGGAATGCCGTCCACAGCGTAATTAGTAATGCTTTGGAAATTCGTATGCGAATTACATGGGCCATAACTTTTAAATGGGAGCTGCACCAAACTGCAGCAAGTGATGCCTTTTTCTTACACTATCAGGAGATCGGGTGACATCGCAGCGCACGTGTGACGGCGTGCATGTCCTCATCCAGTGAATGCGCGGGTCAGTGGTGTCGCTGCACACCACTGGATGTTTGCTTATACAATTTAGGCTGCGCAAGCACGGTGTCCGCAGAGATCTGGGAGAGCACTATCGCAGTGCACTATTCTGACACACACTCTCCAATATGCATTTGTCTGTAAAATTGGGGGGCTTGTGAAAATGGGAGCCTGCTCCCATGGTTTCGATGACTTCTGTTGGGACAGAAGACTCCTAGTGCCTGTCACATGACCAAGATGGAGATGGAGCAGGCGAGTCCCTGGGCAGACTTCCTGTGTTGTGCTTAGCAACGTGAGGCTGGCTGTGAGAAACTGGGACATTCAGTTTTGCAGGAAGCCGTCCCTGAATTTCAGCTGCTCCGGTATATCTCACTGGGTTTTATCGATAATTTTGTATAGCTACGTCCTTTTGCACACCCCATCCACCTAGCTGACCTCCTCCAACCTTCACTTAACCACCGTCCTCTGCCAACATACTTGTAATAAGGAAGGTATTTATGCAAAATAAAACCATGTCAATATTAATGTAATTACTCAGCAGTGTTTATTATAAAATGGTTATTTATTGGTATGGTGTGTCTATATACAAAGATATATAACTATAATAAAGAGTATAATACTGCCAGCATTTTCTTGTGTCTCTGTTATATATCAGCATTCCATCATGAATATAAAACAGAGTTCATGAAGACTGTTTTCTTTAACACTGTATTAGAGATTTGTGTTATTATTTCAAAGCACTAATTTATAAATACTGGAATTTCAGCTTTTTGCCTGAAGATGGCACTGGAACGAAGTGAGCACTTGTATTATTGTAGTATATTTGATGTAATGTGGAGACTCGGATTACAGCTGGATGAGGAAACAGGCATTGTGTCGGCCATCTCTGTCCTCCAGCACCCTTCATCACCTCCCAGATGGCTGCGCCTTCAGGACCCACTCTGACGTGTGCCTCCTCTCTGCTCATCGCCTGGATCCCCGTTGCCTTTCTTCAGCTAGCTGAAGGACAGCGACGTCATGCCACACGTGTGTGCGTGGCCTGCTTGTCTGATTGCTGCTCTGCTCCATTTTTTTCCCCCTGCACATTCTTTCAGTGAGCCAAGGACTCTCCTAATCGCTCTCTCCACAAGGGGGCAGCAGATGACCTGGAAATGGGAGCAGTTACGATAGAGTAGGAGAACTCTCTGTGGTCCATATGCGAAACTGAAAGGCATTAAAATGCTGAACGGTGGGTGTTTTGTGCTGGTTGCTGATGTTAAGGGCTGGCTAAGGGGCCCACAGCCAAGCTGAGGAGAGCCTGTGAGCGACAGACTCAGCCAGACGAGAGCAGGGCACTCTGGCCTGATATGCCGAGAAATGCGGCCCTAAGAAGCATTCTCCCCGCAGGTGGCGCCAGCGGCCTCTCCTGGAAGCCGAATAAGCAGGAGCATGAACGGCGAGCTGCCGAGTTCACAAGGGCCCGCTTCTGAGTTCCTCCTGGGAATCACACCCATATTTGGAAACCTGCTGTAGACCTTGGAGGACTGACAAGTTCCGCTGAGTTAGAGCAGTTAGTTTATGCAGGCAGAGCGGATCTCAGACAAAAGCCCTTTGTGGAAGTGGCAAAACAAAGATTAATCGGATATTAAACACTGCAAGGTATCAAAACATGAAACAATAGTTTTGCGCGGAGCACAGTAATATAGCCATTCCCTGAGTAATACCTCGCAATGGAGAACCATCTAAGTATCATAGCTTAACTATAAAATTATAACACATCTGATCAGAATCAAGTGATTCACAAAATTATGGTTTGTGAAGAATGATAGAAATGTGCTGACCGTTTGACCACCTGACCACCGAGTCCCCATCTGACCATCATCAAACATCAGGGTTTAGATTGCTGTCTGTTGTGTTTACCTCAGTATACAGCCACCAGCCATAACATTAAACCCACTGACAGGTGAAGTGAATAACATTGATCATCTCGTCACAGTGACACCTGTCAAGGCTGCCATTATACATCAGGCAAGTGAACAGGCAGATCTTGAAGCTGATGTGTTGGAAGCAGGAAAAGTGTAGGAGCGTAAGGCTCTGAGCGACTTTGACAAGGGCCAAATCCTGATGGCCAGGCCACTGGGTCAGAGAGTCTCCAAAATGGTGGGTCTTTGGGGGGGGGGGTCCTGGTATGCAGTGGTCAGTTAATGCTGGCTATGGCAGAAAGGTGTCAGAACACAAAATGCATCGCAGCTTGCCGCATATGGGGCTGCGTAGCTGCAGACTGGTCAGAGTGCCCCTGCTGACCCCTGTCCAACGCCGAACGCGCCTGCAATGGGCCCTTGAGCATTAGAACTGGACCATGGAGCAATGAATGAAAGTGGCCTGGTCTGATGAGTCACATTTTCTGTTACATCACCTGGACGGCTGGGTGCGAGTGTGTCATTTACCTGGGGAACAGCCGGCAACAGGATGCACTGTGGAATGAAGGCAAGCCGATACAGGCAATGTGATGCTCTGGGCAATGTTCTACTGGGGAACCTTGAGTCCTGGCTTTCATGTGTTACTTACCTACATAAACATTGTTGCAGACCAAGTACAGCCCTTAAGCCTGGTTTCCTTGATGGCAGTAGCCTCTTTCAGCTGGATAATGCACCCTGCCACACTGCAGACATTGTTCAGGAATGGTTTGAGGATCATGAAAAAGTGCTCAAGGTATTGACTTGGCCTCCACATTCCCCAGATCTCAGCCTGATCCAGCTTCTGTGGGATGTGCTGGACAAACAAGTTTTATCCATGGAGGCCCTCACCTCACAGATTACAGGACTTAATGGATCTGCTGCTAGCATCTTGGTGCCAGATACCACAGGAAACCTTCAGAGGTCTTGTGAGGCCCACACCCTAATGGGTCAGAGGTGTTTCAGCTGCAGGAGGTGGAACTGTGCACAGGTGGTTTTAATGTTATGGCCGTGAAGCATAACCTATGTTGTCCTCACTAAGCCAGGATAAATGAATAGATTTATAAGTACATGCAGTGTATTGTTAAAAGGCAGCACACAAATGTTCACTTTACCACACGCCACTTCAAATCCCTCTCATAAGTCAACGGTCCATTACGCTTCATTCTCTTTTCTTGACTGGGATTAGGAGGGCAGTTATGTGTACAGAAATACACACAAATACACAAAACTGAACAGAAAAACGCCCGTGAATGGTGGCACAGCATTACACATTTGCGCCATGAGCCTGTGTAAACAGCGATCTCCGCCACAGCGAACCCACACCCTTGCTAGGCGGGAGGGAGCCTCCGGAGTGGTGCGAGTCACATGACCACGGCGACGTCACGTGACCGCCCCCCGTCCGCAGGAAACGGCTCAGAGGATCAGGAATGAGGAGCTGTCAGGAAGGAGAGCGGCAGGAACTGCGCGGCTCGTCCCCGCTCCCCCTACATGCTGCGGGCTCCGCCGGCGTCGGCGTGCGAGCGCGATAAATAACCAAACAGAACTGATCAAGCATTTAGAGCGAGGGGAAATGGAGGGCTGAGGTAGCCGTCTTCTGGTACGAGGTGTTTTTCACATGCTGTTTCGTTTACGGTGGAAATGGAGCTGTTTCAAGCCAAAGATCACTACATCCTACAAAGGGGAGACACGGCTCTGTGGTGCAGCAGGAAGGATGGAAAGATGGAGGTCAGACCCGGTGAGTAATACACGCAGTCCCGGAAAAACAACCACAAAGGCATGCTAGGTCTGGAGCATCGGCGCTGCCTGGCAAGCAGAGAAAAAGAGACTGGCGAGGGGTGAAATGGAGGAAGGTAGCCTCAGCCCGTCCCCGGCACCGAAAACACGGTGCGGACAAGCAGCTCTTTCGCCTTGTCTCCTCCACGGCCGCCTGTCGTCTGCCTGCTAGGTGGCACTGCTACCGTGTCCCACTTTCTGGAGACGGCTTTACGGACGATGCTCTGGCTCGCATTGCCCTGCTGCCTTTTATAAATATTACAGATCCCTGCCGATCGTGTTGTCCTTTTGCATTTTATAAATACTACAGATCCCTGCCGATCGCGTTGTCCTCCTGCCTTTTATAAATATTACAGATCCTTGCCGATCGCATTGTACTCCTGCCTTTTATGAATGTTACAGATCCCTGACGATCGCGCTGTCCCCCTGCCTTTATAAATGTTACAGATCCCTGCCGATCTCGCTGTCCTCCTGCCTTTATAAATGTTACAGATCCCTGACGATCGCGCTGTCCTCCTGCCTTTATAAATGTTACAGATCCCTGACGATCGCGCTGTCCTCCTGCCTTTATAAATGTCACAGATCCCTGTCGATCGCGCTGTCCTCCTGCCTTTATAAATGTTACAGATCCCTATCGATCGCGCTGTCTTCCTGCCTTTATAAATGTTACAGATCCCTGTCGATCGCGCTGCCCTCCCGCCTTTATAAATGTTACAGATCCCTGTCGATCGCGCTGTCCTCCTGTCTTTATAAATGTTACAGATCCCTGTCGATCGCGCTGTCCTCCTGCCTTTATAAATGTTACAGATCCTTGTCGATCGTGCTGTCCTCCTGTCTTTATAAATGTTACGGATCCCTGTCGACCACGTTGTCTTTCTGCCTTTTATGAACGTTACCGATCCCTGTTGATCGCGTTGTCTTTCTGCCTTTTATGAACGTTACAGATCCCTGTTGATCGCGTTGTCCTCTTGCTTTTATAAATGTTACAGATCCCTGCCGATCGCGCTGTCCTGCTGCCTTTTATGAACGTTATAGATCCCTGTCGATCGCGCTGTCCTCTTGCCTTTTATGAATGTTACAGATCCCTGCCGATCGCGTTGTCTTCCTGCCTTTTATGAATGTTACAGATCCCTGTCGATCGCGTTGTCCTCCTGGCTTTTATGAACGTTATAGATCCCTGTCGATCGCGCTGTCCTCTTGCATTTTATGAATGTTACAGATCCCTGTAGATCGCGCTGTCCTCATGTCTTTATAAATCTTATAGATCTCTGCCGATCGTGCTGTCCTCCTGTCTTTATAAATGTTACAGATCCCTGCCGATCGCGCTGTCCTGTCTTTATAAATGTTACAGATCCCTGCCGATCGCGCTGTCCTCCTGCCTTTATAAATGTTACAGATCCCTGCCGATCGCGCTGTCCTCCTGCCTTTTATGAACGTTATTAATCCCGTCCGGGGTTTGGCAACATTGTAACTGAACTCACGGCAGCTTATTTACTGCAACAGCGGCCGTCGGGTTCATTCACAAGGGATCTATTTAATGGAAATGATCCATGGGTTTGGACAACACAACGGAAGTTAACAGCCCTTTATGTAACACAGCCACATTATTCTGCTTTTAGCTGCGATGTTTCTAATGTGCTTTGCCGTAATGATTTATCGTCTTACATTTTTGTATCTAAGGGGTTTACGCTAGAGGTTGTGGTCACATCTGCAAAAAGTTTCGTTGAATGTAGAACTGAAAATGTGAGGAATAGGTACATGTAATACAAGGTCGTCAACGAACCAGTTTCACTTCTGTTACAGGTCGTAGAGTTTAGCCTGCTTCACTTTAATTAGTCGTCGTGCATCCGATTCTCTTTGAATACGTCCAGTCACTGCATAATATTTAACTCGCCTGTATGTCTGGTTTTGCTTACGTTTCAGCTCGAAGTTGGTGGGGTGACTCAACTTCAGGACTAATTTGGTGCAAATTAAACCCAAGCTCTGTCCTAGATGCTCAAAGCCACGTTCACCACACACGAATGAAGCTTTTGCAAATGGTTCTGTTGATGGTATCCACGTGATGATGAAGAGAAACATGCCACAGCAGGTTCTCCTTTGAGAATGAATGTAGCATTTTACAGATGTGTGTTTCGGCTGAAATGTTTCTTATATGTCTCACTGTGCAGTTTCC
Organism: Petrocephalus schoutedeni; assembly: GCA_026780765.1. Classification (NCBI taxonomy): domain Eukaryota; kingdom Metazoa; phylum Chordata; class Actinopteri; order Osteoglossiformes; family Mormyridae; genus Petrocephalus; species Petrocephalus schoutedeni. The sequence goes on from JAODKL010000062.1 coordinate 2,114,480, forward strand.
CCCAGGAAGTAGACACAGCTTCCATTGATCTGTAGATGTTTGCTTTTGTTATGTAGCCTATTAGCAGCAGTGGTTCCTGTAGCAACCAGAGAGCAGGCTTTCTGTGGGCCTTCGCGATGCCTGGTGCAGAGTGCACACCAGGAGGACCGTCGCTGAAGGTGCCCTCCTCATAAGGTTACCCGCTCTTTTGTGCTGAATTTGAGCCTTACTCACACTGGTCCAGATCTCATGTTACCAGGCTTAAGCTGCTCTAAGGGGGCGGTATATGTGCTCTGTGGGTTAGACCTCTCTGCCTGTAACCGGAAGGGTGTCGGTGTTCTGCCGAATGGTGCTGCGCGCTCGCTACCGGAGCTATAGCTACCGGATAGCGCTACCTTGCCGAATGATGCTACCACGTGGCTGCGCTCGCTAGCTGTCTCTGTCTCTTAAAGTAACATTACATATTAAAAACAGAAGTTGACGTAATTTCTGTATAGCCAACATGCGGTTTTGGTTTGGATTTTTTTTTAAACAGAGTAGCATAATTTCCCTTTCTAAGTGAGAAAAAATTGAAGTTGAAGCAGTTGCCCCAATTCCGAGATAAAGCCCCAAGACAAGCGCGCTGCACTTCTGATTTGACGGAGACTGAACTGGGAACATTTGCTGAAACGGCTTTATACTCGCTTTGCGACTATAATGTAAATTAAGGTCCTTCTCATCATTGCAAATGTGTACAACAGAAACGCGAAACCCACATTGGAAATGGCTTTAAAACAGGGAGGCCGAGTTAAGAGAAACTGCTGTATAATTATATTACTTATTTTTATTGCATTTGAGCTTACACTCCTTAGCCCTTGTCTAAATTAAGCACAAGTTAAATTTATGATGAAATAAAGTGAAGCATTATTAATGGCCATTTTCAGAGGTAAACTAATTGTGTGATACCGTGGTACGTAACAGCCAACGTTTAAGGTAGCACAGCTCGATGGTATGAATGACGTATGTGCGAAATGTTTACTGCACATATCGGTAGGTAGCAGTATTTGGCAGAACACCGGTTTGAATCCCCTGGGCAGAATAGTCACATGTCCATTGGGCCCTTGAGTAGGGGCTCTTAACCCCTGGTAGATGCCCCAGGGGAGTCGGGTAAATGGCTGATGCACAGCTTCCCTCACACCTTCATGTCTCAATGGTGAGCAAAATGAGATATGCAAACTGAAAGGTACCAATGTATCTGTACTCACGCAAATAAGATGAAAGCCTGGCCCAGGACGAGCTGTTGTGGGTGTGGTCTAGGTGGGCTGTTCTTGCTGGGCCGTGTTATTGTGGGTCTGTAAATGAGAAACAGTAAACGAATACGCTGTTGTTGAATCGCTGTGTTCATTCACAACACTGACAGTTTTGTTTTGTTGTGTGCCACAGTAAGTGAGGCTTTTCACTCCTGCGTTTTCAGTACTGACTGCACCAGGGCAGCACTTTCTCCTGCGTCCACAGCCCGGGAGTCATTCGGTGGCAAAAAGTGATGGTGGCGCTAATTGTCGTGACAATCATGACACCTCATGACTTGAAGTACATAAGGCCGGGTGGGCGATCCGGTGCCTTCAGATTAGGGAGTCGCCCCTATCATAAGAATGCATTCTCTGGCAGTTTTGTGGTTTCACATGATCTAGTCAGTCATTTTTATGATGATGTTTAATATATTATTTTACCTGCAAGTACATGTTATTTTGAAAAAAATATATATTTTATGTGCTGTATCAGATTCTGTGGTGTTTTTTGCATTACAATTTCTCTCTCTGCTCCCCCC
>JAODKL010000062.1:2165402-2212295 GCA_026780765.1 Petrocephalus schoutedeni
GAGGGAGCAAGGGAGCGGAGGGGGGAGGGAGCAGAGGGGGGAGGGAGGGAGGGAGGGAGAGAAGGAGGAAGGGAAGGCTATCTGTGGCGTGTCAAAACGATCCGGAGATGGCGGTCGTCTCTAATCCTGACACGGGTGTCTCCAGAGGCAAGCAACAGAATACACCAGATAAGCACCGGATCGCGGCCAGTTTCCACGGCGACCATAAACATGTCCCTCTCACAAACATAGCATCATCCGAGTCCAAAGGCTGACGATGGGGGAGCAAATGAGCTGGCGATATGCCCCGCCCCCTGAGGAGGGGATCATGTGACCAGAGCCAGAGCCTCAGTTAGCTGTGTGCTCTGCAAGTTTAGCCTGGTACAAATTACGCTGGTCAAGGGTATGGCTCCGGGTGACTGACTTCCACAAGGGGGTTCCCATGAATACCTGTCTTTGGTTTAAATGTCTGTGGGGGGGGGGGGGGGGGTGGGGAGGGGGGGCCCCCATTGTCTACCCAAAAAAAGCCAGACATGCTTTAATTGCAGTGGCACCTGGGTCAGATGTGACCAATGTGGTTCGCCTCTGCCATGCAGTGGGTGATACCTCAGCACCACAGCCTTCAGTCAGATGGTGGTAGAAATCCTGCCACCAGCCCCCAAATTATCCCTGAAGTTGGAGGACCTGCTTGCAGAGCCAGATGTAGATGAACGTCACACTGTTAAGGTACAGTTAAGGGCCTGGCTCAAGGACCCGACAAAGTAGAATTACTGCTGGCATTCGCAAGATTCAAACCAGCAACCTTCCAATTGCTGGCAGGAATGACTAGCCCCAGAGCCAGCTCTCCACCTGCTCGGAGGCCCTGGAATTGTCCTGCCTTTCCCACCCCCTTTATGGAGCCGCCCCCTCCAGCACACCATCAGCATACCTCGTGAGTGTGGCTTGCTGGCCAGGGTCATTTGCTGGCTAGAGTGACGGGTCAGGTTTTAGGACCACGCGCCCTTCAGCCGCCAGCCCGCCCTCAGTCTGTGATGAGTGGAGAAGCTGGACTGCGGCCCTGGGGCCCAGGAACAGGTGAGCGGTTCTGGCAGGCGGGGGCCAGAGAAAAGCCACCGAGCCGCCGTTGAGTCCGAAGTCTCACTGAGTCCTTCAGCTCCACTCACAAGGGTCTCTTTGTTCGGCCCTAATCCGTCAGCCATGGTGGCCCCCCTCTCTATGGAAGCCCATCCCGGCCTGGAAGCAAAATATGCACCTATGGCAATGGCAATTGTTGTTGTTGTTGTTGTTGATGAACTATTCCTAGCTAATTTTTCACTACAGTCAACACAATAAAGGTGCGGATGGCCGCATTAGGTGGATTTTAGCCTGTGCCCTGCACCAGGCTGAGGACTAATGCTCACTAGGTCACACACAGGTCCTCCGGGGACCTGACACCTATTGTAGAGGCTGTGTCATGCTGCATGGCTCAGAAACTTGCAGCACGTTGCTCTTGTGAGGATGTCAATTAAACAAAACCTAATTAAAACTTGTCCTACCTTGTCATGGGACGTGATGTTTGGATCTCTCTGTCACAGTTCAAAAATGATTATATTATTCTAATAATAAGCCATGAAAAAATCTCCCAAGGGACATGAATCTGGAGCATTCACCTGTACAGAAATGAAATTTCTTTGTTAAACCCTCTGGCCCTGAATTCTGTATATATTGAAATGGCAGTCATGTATAAATTTATACCGTGGTACACTGTTGTAAAATTTTCCTCCATTCGAAGTATCTCACCAAGAGAAAACAAGCTCTTATCATAGTATCTGTGGAGGAGGACTACCTAATGAAGTTAAAAATGATGGTCCAGTTTGAAAGAGCTCCCTTCCTCTGGGAAGCCAAGTCCAACCCAGCACATAAATCTGTTCTGTTTCATTTGTTCCGAAGCTGTTATCCAGTCAAGCCCTGTGGCCGGGTTCAGCGAAGGTGCCCATGCCGATCAACACCCCCGCGCCGTTATCGAGGCCCCACCTGGTGTAACGCCCCTGTTTTTCTACATTGTCATGCCACCCGTGACCCTATATTCATGTGCGACGCCCTCTAATCGCACAAATACACTTTAAAAAAAGCCATGTTTCAAAGCAACTTCCTGGCTCCACAAGAGCGACGACATTTTTAGATCCCAAGGACAGTTCTCGCTTCCTGGTTACCATTGTTTTCCAGTGACAGGGCCCTAGCATTCCAGGGATTCAAACGCGGAGACACGCGAGGGGAGAGGCACAGGTGGGCACCCCCCCAGCCCAGGCGCAAAGGCGGGGTCGTGTGGACGCTTACCGGGGCTCGATCAAAATGAAGTATCTGACCTGCCAATCAAACTGACAAAAAAGGATGTTTGCTTTCATAATGTGTTTTTGTATTGGAAACAAACATGTCCATAGGTGTGAATGAGGTGTGTGTGTGTGTGAGTGTACCCTGTTATGGGTTGGCACCCAATCCTGGCTAATTCCCTGGCTTGCGTCCGGAGCTTCCACAACAGGGTACAGACCCCTGCGGGCCTACTTAAGACAAGAAGGTACAGAAAGTGGATGGATGGATGTATACATTAGTAAGAGAAGTATTACTTAGTATTAATATTAGTAACTTATTATAACATGTTTAAGTTCCTAGCTTATGCTAACCAGACTAAAAGCTTAATGGACATAGCATAATGCATAATGGACATCGTGCAGAAAATTATTAGACAGACATTAAAACCACTCACCACAAAGCTACAGTAACAGCATGCTGTCTGTGATCACACAATAATATTAACAGTACCAAACAGTTTTCAAAACCAGGTGTATCCAATTTAAATGCATTATAATCACAGAAGTTCCTTGTTTTTTCTGATTGCCCTTCCATCCAGTTATTAATATCCATCCATCCAACGTCTGACAGTTTATCCCCGTCAGGGTTACAGGCCTGGAGCCAATCCCAGGATGCATAAGTATTACTTTAAAAATCTGGTGACTCAGTTTATTCGTAGGTATTGCTATATTTATTTGCTCGGCGAACTATTAACCTCCAGTATGACGTTTGGTAATATTTTGCGATGTGTGCTATTATTGCGTATCGATATTAATACGTGACCTGGTTTGTTTAAACATTCTACCAGTAGTATTTACTTGTACAGTCGAAATGTCTATTATACCTCAGAAACTTACATCTTCTGCTAATGTCAAACAGATGTATTTAACTTACTGAGCCAGCAATGCCTTACAAAACAGGAAACCTAATCTAGCCGACAGCAGTGGCTGTGGACACACTGTCACGGAGCATAAACACTCCTTGTCCGGTAGAAGGCGCTCCAAGGAGGTGCGGTGACTAATGCTGATAGTGAGCGTACATAACTCCCTGTTCTGGACATCTCACGGGGGGTCGTTATGTCATGTTATTGCCCCATCACTGACTAATCCGCAAGCAGTTTACATTTGGGGTCCTCGGAGTTCACACAAATATACCAGCAAACGAGCTCATGATCGAAACCAGATAAGATCAAAGGACGGACGAACCTGTTTGCTGACGTAATATAGCCAGTTAAAACGTGACTTCGTTAAAGACCTTTGCTGCCTTTGAACCAATCAGCGTCAGCGCTGACATCTGAAAACAAGCAGCAGTTCGCGCTTTTGTGCATTTGGCTTCGCACGGCTCGGCACTGCACCCAGCATCCGAACTTGCGCCGCTCATTGTGCCGAGCTATAATAACGCCCCCCCCCTTGCCCCGATCTGCCCTTAATCACTGCCCCGAGTAAACAGCAGTCTCCAGCGGGCACCGAACCGGCTTCTTCCTTTCTGCGGGAATGTAAACAGTGACGTCAGCCTTGTGAGCACGCCAGCAAGCTACGGGACGTGTGCTTCCCCGTATAAAATGATTAGACTTTCCCCATCTAACTTGGATAATTAGACTATTACCTAATATTATCATTCTATATTCAGTGTAAAGTTTGCTCTGCAGGTATCATTAAGCGGGAAATTTCATTTCATTTATATAGTTATAAGTTCATCCACACTGTAAAGCTTTACAAATGATGCACGACACGCCAAGTTTGTTTCCTGAGTTTTCTGTGGGGTGTCTCTCACCCATGCCGATGGAAATACTCGAGAATATATCACCTCTTAGTGGTCATATCCGTGTATTTCGCCTACTTTTTATTTAAGAGTCGGGGAGCACACTAAAATAAAAGTACCAGGAGAAACCTTCGTTTCGCTATTCCGTTTAAATCCAGTGTGTACGGGCTAACTAATAAGAAATATCAAGAAGCCATCCTATAAATCCTGTCCTATTAGGCTTTTAAATTCCATTTAAAAATAAAAATAAAACTCGGACAAAATATAGGCTGCTCAGTAGTGGTGTTAACATTAAACAGTATTTTCACACCTACCTATTTTTCCATGTAACAATGTGTCCACACACTCAATCTCAAACTGCTGTTATTTATTTTTTAATAACAGTTAAGTTATTCTTTATATAAGTGAAAGCGCCGTTAAAGGCCGTTGAAGTGCCGGGCGACTTTTATTTTGACAGACGCACGGACGGGAAGTGCGGCTCGGTCCCGGGGCTCCAGCAGGATCCGCGGTTGCTCTCTCTCCGGGATTTCTTCCTTCATTACAGCTGCCGCTGCCTTCCGAGCCTCGATATAAGGGGAATAGGGAGACGGTTTCCACGTCCGACGGCGACCATGTCCGAGACATATGGTATGCATATCCGGCATTACTGCTTCATCTATTAAGATGGGTGGAATGATAGAGATCTGCGATTAAATGCATGGATCCGAGGGCTGCAAAACGCCGCGCTGGGTGTTTTTGCAAGCCGATTTGCAGTGCTGGCGTTGGAGATCGCAGGCGGGCCGCCCCAGGCCGGGTAATACCGGCCGTTCCCTGGCCGCCGTATCTGCGGGTAAAGCGCTCGCAGGCGGCCCGGCGATGCTGCTCGGATCTGGGGGAGACCGCTGCGCCTCCTGCGCTTCGGCGGATAAGGTGTGCATGTGTGCAGACGAGCTGCTGGTGCTGCGTCCCCCCCCCCCCAGGACCCGAAGGCGTATCTCCGAAACAGCCAAGCGCCCCGCTGTTTAAATACCAATAAACATATAAAGCGGCCAGTACATTTTAAAGCAGTTGGATGAGCTGGACGGCAGTTTCATATGGGATGAATGTGTCACTTTACTCCGATGAATTTGTGATATTCCAAACTTTTTTCCCGTGATGTATATAGTGCGATAGTATGTGAAACAGGAAAAGCAAATTGCATGGTCCACAATACATGGACGCTTCTATCCACCCATGTCTGGGTGTTCCCTCTTCGGCTACGTCCTTTAATAATAACCTTTAGTTACACGCATACAGAAAGTGTGGGGTCACACGGCCGCTGTACCGTACTCTGCCGTGTCATGCGTAAGTATTGCCGTGGATCGATATACCCCAAGGTCAAAAAGAGCCTTAATGGCGTGGCGATACCGTGGTACTTCACTTCGCCTGGGGCGGGACGGCCGACCCGCGGGCTCCCGGTCTTCGGGGCTGCTGTTGCACCTGCTGGGTGGCGATTGTGATGAAAGACGGACCCGGAAATGATGCCGTCTCACGACCAATGGGCCCGAGCTGGGGAATGGCACAGAAATCGTGTTATCCGTGTGATTTAGATGTGATATTCTGACGTTGCTCTTTCATTCTTTTACAGACTTTCTGTTCAAGTTTCTGGTGATTGGGAATGCAGGGACTGGGAAATCATGCCTGCTTCACCAGTTCATAGAGAAGAGATGTAAGTAGCGCTCTCCAAGGTGACAGTTGACCAGTGGTCTGAAATAGTTTTACCTTGTAATACAGACGCTACCAAATGTTTTATTTACCTTGTTCCCATGGCTCTGTGTCATTTGCTCGGCCAGTCAAAGAAGACTCGAATCACACCATCGGCGTGGAATTTGGCTCAAAGATAATCAACGTGGTGAACAAGTTTGTCAAGCTGCAGATCTGGGACACTGCAGGGCAGGAACGCTTCAGGTAAGCCTGCCGCTGTCACCTGCCTCTGTGGCTTTGCTTACGGGTCACCATCTTGTCAGGCTCCACGCAAGCCGGCGTGTACCACGGCGGTGCCAGAATCGCCTGGCAACGGCTGAGTCACACTCAAGTGTGGCGGCTAGGGGGTGGGGTGGGGTGGGCTGGGGGGGGTCGGAACTGCCAGTTACTGAAGCCCGGACCCCCTCTGTTTACCCACCGCAATCTGGGTGGGTTTTTTCAAACATAAACACCAGCTCTTAGAAACTGAATGGTCATAAAATGGTTTTATTTTTATAACCACAAAGAGTCTCCGTAACGGCCACGTCCTCGGCGCCGTGTCCCTGGGGTGTGAGTGCTCACTGCTGGCCCGTATCCCCGTGTCCAGGTCGGTGACTAGGAGCTACTACAGAGGCGCAGCGGGGGCCCTGCTTGTGTATGACATCACCAGGTAAACACTGAGCATGTGCTTGCTCAGCATCCAATCAAATTTCAGCGTGAACATGTATGGGATGCAGCAGTTAGAGGAGGACTATTCTGCAGAAGGGCCAGTTTGTTAGATGCGGGTGATGGGGAGGGGGGGGATTGAGTGCCTGGTGTTAGACTCCTCTCCCCATTTGTCCCTAATGTCCTCACCCCTGTCCCCTCAGCCGGGAGACCTATAACGCCTTGACCAACTGGCTGACTGACGCGAGAATGCTGGCCAGCCAGAACATCGTCATCATCCTATGTGGGAACAAGAAGGACCTGGACAGTGACAGGGAGGTGACCTTCCTGGAGGCGTCCCGCTTCGCCCAGGAGAATGGTGCGTCTGAGCGGGCATGTCCTGGCCACCCTCGCCGGGTCCTTCTGTGTATGTTTATGCTTTTGGGCTTAGGGTTAGTCACTTCCAGCTAGCAGCATTTATTAATTAACCTGCTTAATCCAGTGTGACTCATCATCTGCTTAGTTTTACCTTTCAGTTAAATTAGCTACATTAGGGTTGAGTTCCATGTTTTTGGGGTTTAAAGGCAGGATGTGGCCGCCTGTCCATACTGGGCAGGTCTGGTTCTTCGGCCACTCTGCCACCTGCTGTCCCCTCCGTGTACTGCATCGGGATAAATTCTGGTCTAGTCTGCATTAAAGATGAGATTGAAGAGGTCTGAGCATGAGCATGAGCCTTGCTGCTGCCCGGAGACGCGTTCGGTTCGCTCTCTTCCTTTATTCTGAGCAGAAGCCGTGCTGATCCAGCAGAGCTGACCCAGCAGAGCTTCAGGCGGTTATTAGCCAGACACTCAGGCCAGACAATTAAATGTGTAGGTGGAGAGAAAAGGAGCTTATGAGGCAGGTTTAAAACACTTAAGGATGTTCTCAGTAAGGACAGCAGGTGGCGTGGTGGCTAACAAAACAAGTGTAGCAAAGCGCAAGGAGGCCCCCCTCGATTTGGATAGAGGCATTAAAATAATGCAGAAAAATAATCTGCCTGCTTGGTGTTTGGGGAAGCACAATAGGCTTTTAATGTGTATTGATTTAAAATATTTTTAGAGGTATTTTAATTTTAATACCAATGACATTTATATGGTCTTATAGATCAGTCATATTTTTTTTTTGGTCTGTAAAAATCAATAGACCATTTGCCGCCTATACCGTAATTAGACCACTAGGGGCCGCTGCCGGATTCCTGTCAGACGCTGGTAATCCCCTTCTCTGAACAGGATTACATAACCATGATTTACTGCGCCATGCAGTTGGCAGATGTGGGTTTGTCTGGGTGTTTATGCTGTCATTTAGCTGGATCTGGATCTCTGCTTGTTGCCTTCCAGAGCTGATGTTCCTGGAAACCAGTGCTTTGACTGGGGAGAATGTGGAGGAGGCCTTCACGCAGTGTGCCAGGAAGATCCTCAACAAAATAGAATCAGGTCAGCGGGGGCCCCTTTTCTGTGGAATCCTCATGGTGGCCTTCGTCAGTGTGTACATGTTTGATCACGGCAATAGTGACTTCTTGATGCTTAAGTGGGTCTGTCAAAGTGAGCAGATTCCCAGTATTCATTCCTTTGTTCTCCTATGCACCGGGGTTTATGAAAACACTGGTGAAGTGGAAGCTGACTGCCAGTAGGGGGTGCTGTAAGCACAACTTTGACTACTGTACGTGATCACCTTGGAAAAACATACTTACTTCCAGGGGGCCATTCCACCAGTTAGCTGGATAACTTAAGCCAAACTTGAAACTGTCCAATAGGAAGAGAGATGAGTGATATTCCTATTAAACAGTCATTACATTTGGCTTAAGTTATCTGACTAATGAAGAGGTCCTGCATTGTAGAATACCTCCCTGGGTGTGTAGCCCCAGTACTAACTGACAGGCTAACCAGCAGCTGACCGCCACCTCTGCTCGCTCCCCAGGAGAGCTGGACCCAGAGAGGATGGGCTCGGGAATCCAGTATGGGGACGCGGCGCTAAGGCAGCTGCGCTCCCCTCGCCGGGCCCAGGCCCAGAGCCCACAGGAGTGCGGCTGCTAATGGGGCGAGCCGGAGCGAGGAGGCATCACCTGTGGGCCGAGGTGAGCACTCTGCGGCACTCCGTCACGAAGACGCTCGATGGCGCGCTAGGAGGAAGGTGTCCCGTTAGGAGGAAGGTGTCCCGCTAGGAGGAAGGTGTCCCGCTAGGAGGAAGGTGTCTCTCTAGGAGGAAGGTGTCTCTCTAGGAGGACGGTGTCCCGCTAGGAGGACGGTGTCCCGCTAGGAGGAAGGTATTTTGCTAGGAGGAAGGTGTCCCGCTAGGAGGAAGGTGTCCCGCTAAGAGGAAGGTGTATCGCTAAGAGGAAGGTGTATCGCTAAGAGGAAGGTGTATCGCTAAGAGGAAGGTGTCCCCCTAGGAGGAAGGTGCCCCGCTAGGAGGAAGTCGTGTCCCGCTAGGAGGAAGTCGTGTCCCGCTAGGAGGAAGTCGTGTCCCGCTAGGAGGAAGTCGTGTCTCGCTAGGAGGAAGGTGTCTTCTGCCTGGGTCTCAGTAATTGAGTTATTTAATAATTCCTGTGAGAAGCGTCGCCTAGCTTTAGCAGGGGTGAGCCACTTGGCTTTCTCACATGACTGCCAGACTAAGAGGGCGCTCGGCCATACAGGAGAGTTATTCCGAACCTTTTAATTGCTATAATTGGTGGAGATCAGTGAAGCACTTAGTGGAAAGAGCAGAAAGGCCCATCAGTCATAAGGAAGGCGGTCGTGATGCAGACGCCGCAGTGTGTCCTACTGTGGGACCTTTCCCCCACCTCTCTCCAGGTCTACCTGTGGATTAGTAGATGGGGTCTCAAACTTTTCAGGTGTTATTTTGCTTTTTTTTACCCTATGTAGTGTGGGTTCAGGGTGAAGAATTCTGCTGAAAGGTCCCGCAGTAGGACCCCCTAGTGGGTATACCTTCTGGGCCGTAAACGTCACTGAGCCCTGTAGACAGGCAACGAGGAGCTGTGACTGGAGGACGGAGGATTGGGGGTGGGGGTCTGGGAGCTCCTCCTCGCTCTGCCCTTGAGGAGGCTATTGGCTCCGCCCCTCGCTCTGCCCTTGAGGAGGCTATTGGCTCCGCCCCTCTGTCTTCCCTTGAGGAGGCTGTTGGCTCCGCCCCTCGCTCAGGCCGAGGTGACACAGCAGCCCTGTATAAACCACCATCCTTGGTGAAAGGGTCCCTCCCTGCTCACTCGAGGAGAGCAGCCCAGGGCGGGATGGGAGCAGCACGGACAGCCAGTTATATTTAACCGCAGATATCGCGAGCGGCTCCTTGCCCAGGGCGCCTGGCTTGTCTGACCGGCCATATTTGGGTCCGGCTGCAATTCATGCCGGATGCCAGTGACGCAAATAGATAAGGAAAGATTTTCAGGGAAGCGAAGGTCGGGATGGCTCCTGGAATCCACCCCCCACCGAGTAAAAGTGCCAGAGCCAGAGCGTGCCAGGGGGGTACAGAGGGTCTGCACCCCCCACCCCCCACCCACAATGTGCTTTCTGCTCCCCTTTGCAGGCGCCTGTACAGAGACGAGAGCGGCTGGAGTGAGTGTGCGTCCCTTGGCCATCCCAGCGGGGAGAGAGAGAGAGAGAGAGAGAGAGACTCTTGCCTGACCTTATTTTCATTTCCATAAAGAGTCGTCGCTGGGGGGGGGGGCGCATTGTGATTGAGACCCCAGAGGGTGGCAGAACCTTGGCCTAACCTGACCCGGAAGCTTTCTATTGGAGGAGGTGGCCCCCAGCCCTACCCTCAGAGCCATGCCACCCGACCTCCCGCATCATGCATCTCTTGTATAAATATGGATTCTATTGTATCAGACAAAGCATGTTTTATGAACTGAATGACTGCATTACATTGGTAGAGACTAACACAATGTCATTTTGAACTACTTACCGTGACTTTAATCTGTCCCATCATGCAATGGGCTTTTTAATCAGTGCTGTCCTCGTAACACAAGCTGGTCCCACTAACCAGGATCCGTCTTTGGCAGATTGTCTAGCTTTTGCATTTGTTTGTTTTGAATGGCATGACAGTTACTCATGCTTTAATTTATATTCGTAGTGTTTTTTTTTAATAAAAACGAAAAGTTTGATTTCATCTGGTTTGTTCTTTCTTAAAATAACCAAAGGACTGATCCTTAAGTCTTAGTTTATATAATTGTGCAGGTTACGTGCTACCGATTGCCTGTTTCAGAACAAATTCAGTTTAAAATGAAAACTATGGACCTCCTTTGAACAGCGTCGAAATGTTGTTTCCTTTAATTTATGCTTTAGTTTTTGATAAAAGGATTTTTAAAACTCAGATTTCTTAGGGTTAGGGTTAGGTTCTTTGATGGCTGAACAGTCAAATGAAGCGTCTTTTGTTTTAAAGTTGGACGTATTTGGGATTTCAGTAAAGCTAACCGCCTTTGGTTGGGAGAGACCTTCGTTCCTCATGGTTTCTGCTTACCACCTCGGCTGGCCATGTAACTGACACCCATGGTTTATCCCAAGGGCAGGAGATCGGAACACTGGAAGGGTTTTTTGTCATCCGGACATCAAGCCTGCGCCCCCCCCCCCCCCCCCCCCAGCCTAGGATTATTCCGTCATGCTGGCATGGCAGGCTGGACGGATGCTTGCCAAGGTGAAGTGTCCCAGAAATCCCTAAATCCTCCGGACAGGAACCTCGTTTCACCTTGTCTCACACGTTTCATTTTGCGTTCCATTTTCAGCCCAGAAACACTGTTAGGACTTTATGTGCATTGAGGTACAGAATGACGGCAAATAGATCTCCAGAGTTTATGGGACTTGCCAAAGCCGGCATATAGTGGCGGTTATGATTAATATTGGTCTCGTTCCCAAGCCGCTGCACCTTTTGGAAATGATTACATTTATTTGGAGCCTTTAAATACAGAGAAACCCTTCATAAGAAAACAAAACACAAAATACAGCTGGAATGTGATTTATTTCAAACATTTATCTGTGTTCCATGCCACATGTCCAAAATAATCTGTGTACAAAATGTTTAAGTCAAAAATGTAAACAATGACATTTTTCAATCGATAACGAAGCATACCAGGCCTGGCTTGAATACCGAGCACACATGCAGCTATTTCTGGGTGTTACGGGCACAAAAGGAGCCTCGTCCATGCGAGTGTGCCAGTGGCATTGGTTGGCACACTCACAGCCTTGTCCAGCTGCCAGGCTTTTAAAACGTCTCTATAAACACCCTTCACAACAATATGTCCCGACCCATTAGCCATGCGGCTAGACACTCATTGTCCCAATGCTATGAGTGTCCTGCTGCTATATAAACAGCCTTTCACAGCTCACTCGGATCCCATTTAGAAATAGAACCACTAACTGCATTAAATGTATATGGTTAATATCTTCTGGGAGTTTGTGGTGGACTTAGAGGGAATCAAAATGCATGTTTCTAAGCATCCCGCCTAAAAAAAGGTGTTTAGGAAGTAGTATATTGGGATGACTGTTGCCTAACGGTGTAAAATTACAAGCTATTTTTTTTATCGATTATGCTGGTGTGGAGAAGGTGCTGGTGTATTGTGTCATGTGACGCATTTCTTCTGTTACATTGACTAAAGCATGTTCAGCACCTATGCAGAGAAAACTGTCATATAAGTACAAACTACATCCAACTACAATCCATTTCCAAAATATACTGTAAAATGCATATACGATTGTCACTAATATCTAAAGTATTATATATCATTTTTTCCTTTGAGGTCAATAAAACTAAACAATCATTTTCAGTCTTTGACGAAAACAATAATGAAACACTTAATCGTAGGAATACGGAAACGTAAAATACAAGCCCAATACTAAAATAACATTGACATTAAATGTTAATATAGGTAAAGTAGTAAATCACATAATACTTGGCTGAGGTATCCAATTATGCACCAAAATTAAAGTTTTAACATCTTCAAAAATTATATGCCATCAATTTTACAAAAAAACAAAAGAGACCAGCATCTGTTCTGAGAAGGCTCAACAAATAATTAGCTCAGCCTCTGTACTGTGAAATTTAAAAACAGAGGTGAAAAATTCCATTAGAATCCAAGATAGCACCACTCCAACTAAATCTGGCAGCCTTTAAGATTCATTTAGACTCTCTGTGACTTCTGCTTTCACATTTTTATATTCAAAAATTGTATGATTGCACAGAATACTGCAAGATGCCCTTTGTACCACAAATAGATGCTAATAATAGTTTAACTTCTGAGAAACAGCTAATGCATTGGGCAGGTACACCCAACTCAACACTTGTCTGCTTGCACAGTTAATAAGTCACGTCACAATAAGGACGTTTCTGTTGTAAATAAAACAGAGAAGGGTAACCCGAGGAACATTCAGTCACGTTAGCACAGTGCATTAACCACAAATACAATAAATACACCATACAGCTACAAAATACATTCTACTTTTTTCCAAAATTAAAAAATACGGAATCAACGAAGCCTTGATTTATAACGATTTTTTTTTACAGAAAAATAACTGTTAATGAATAACAAGCCTACCAGTCTCTGTTAAACGCCATTTAAGGAGTGATGTCAATGTGCCTATAAATGGACGTAAATAAAGGTCCTATTATGAGTCCCCAAACTCACACTACCCAAAACCTGGTAAGTTTATTGACGGAGAGTCTGTAACTCATTAGCTGGTAAAGGTGTGTGATAAACACAGCTTGTCAAACATAAACATCAAAAATACAAATATTCCACAACTTAATGGACAGACAAGCTTCCTGGCCCGTGCCGCCTGACATATGGGGCACAAGCCGAAACTGCAGCGAGTTAGCGCTTATGGAAGGCGGCTGACTGCATGCGTGGATGGATGGATATGTTGAAAGCCTTCAAGGAATGTCTTCTGATTTAGGCAACGCAGGAACACCAGAACATTGCTTTATGTTTTGGCTAAATCACTATTTTCTAAGTGCAGCCCATAATAGTTTAATTTCAGTCATCAACACAAATCAATAAACATTTTTTATCTTTTCATCCTGAGAGCAACATTTCAGAAGAATAAAATATAAATTTCCCACATAAGAATAATAACGGTTTATAATATAAATGAAAAACTTTGAAAAGGTTTATCACCATGCAGAAGTGAACATATTTGTAATATTACTGTGTGAGTTCTATCGTGGTTGTCTGGTGTTTATGCTTAAAAACACAAATTTGTTTGACAGCAACAAACTTTGGAATGATCGAAAAGGGAAATGGGTAACGGAGGTGAAGGACACCCCGATCTCCCCAATCACATTTTAAAAGGTCACAAAATCCCCGTCAGCTGCGATGAACCCGTGGCCAGGATTCCAAGCCTCGGATTGGTCAGGGATGCTGCCAGCTGACGTGTACCCGCCCCGTCGTGTTCTGTCCTACCGCGACCGCGCTGAGAAGCAGCGCATGTACTCAGTCATCCAGGGGTCATAGTCAGGGACCAGCTTGGTCTGGTGTCTCACCTCCACGTCAGCTGACCGGGCTCTGCGCCTGCCCTGGGCTCTCAGCTGCTTCTCCACCTCCCGCCTGGTCTTGGCACGTAAGGCGGATGCATGAATCTGGGGAAAAGCATATGCAAATGTGACATCCAGCAAGGACCATATGCTGTAAAGCACTGCACTCAGGAAGATTTATGGAACTCGTCCCCGAGACAACCACCAAACCAATCTATAACGCTGATTACAAAATTCTGATGTCGGATCCCATTAACTTAACAAATGACTTCATGCATGTCAACCTAACTGCAATGAAAACAGAGCTGGGAGACAAAACTACAAAATAACTGTTTCAGTTAAAGCAGGGGTGGGTAATCTTATCTGCAGGGGGCCGGTGTGTAAGCAGGTTTCCGAGATAACCCTAAGGTCAGCTGTTCAACCCCAGGTGTGAGAGTTCTTCAGCCAATCAGTCCTGCAATTAGTGATCTAATTAGGGAATTGCAGCAAAAACCTGCATACATACCAGCCCTTTGCAGAGAAGATTGCCCAACCCTGAGTTAAAGCGACACTAAAAACAATACAACAATGACCAATAATGTCTCTAACTACAGAATATTCCAGTAATCAAAAATCTAATTATGTGTAAATATGTGGAATTAGTGTGTACATGTATCAGTAACACTGGGTCCCACGTGTTTGTGTGTGTGTGATGACTGCTGTGCACGTTTTGTCTTTTCATGAAAAAAAAAAATCAAAATTATAACACTGGCTGTCATTGTTAAATTTACATTTCCCAGTTCACTTAGGGTTTTCTTTTTTTAAATGCAGGGAGACTAGAGAGGACTGTATATATGTGAATACAGAGAGCTTTCGCAGCAAGGCCTTTCTGATCCTGAAATAAACTTATTTTGTTTGGGTTAAACACATAATGTGTGAAATGGCAGCATTTCAACATGAGACTTGACACCTATGTGATGCTGACATGGAGCCCAGAAGCAGGGCTGCTGCTTCGGCGCAAAGCCTCACCTCCCTGGTAGAGGCACACGGCCCGACGTTGTGAGTCCTTTTGGTGGCCATCTCTGCCTGCTTCTCCCCGCTGCCGTACAGGGCGAACGGGTGCCGGTTTTCCTTCTCGGCTTCTGTCAGCTCGCGGGGCTGGCTTTTGGCCCTGGCCGACCTTGGCAGCCGGCGGGGCTGGACCGCACCCTTCTGCTGGCCTTCTAGGCGGACGGCTTGAAGCCCCTCTTTCCCAATAAGCTCCCTCTCGTATTTCTTCGTCAGGTCCTTGCTCGCAGTAGCTTGTGAAGCTGTAATAAAAAAATGACACAACGACACCGTTTGTTGTACCTCCAGCTATTTAAAAGTAATGTCACCCTAACGTTTCAAGAGGAACGGGAAATGTTCAAGAACTGTTCTGGTGTGGTGAAAAATGCATTAACCTGTGTGGGGGGTCTTCTCGGCTTCGGCGTGAGGTGCATCTACTTCTGGGCCGGAACCCTGAGCTTCCAGGGCCCCTCTCTGCCTGTTCTCCGGCTTTTGTGGTTCCAGAGGCTCCGG
This sequence comes from Petrocephalus schoutedeni, assembly GCA_026780765.1. Classification (NCBI taxonomy): domain Eukaryota; kingdom Metazoa; phylum Chordata; class Actinopteri; order Osteoglossiformes; family Mormyridae; genus Petrocephalus; species Petrocephalus schoutedeni. The sequence goes on from JAODKL010000062.1 coordinate 2,180,850, forward strand.
TTCCGGACCCGGCACCGTTTCTCCTTCAGTCTTCGGCCCCGTTTTATTCCGGCTCTGAGGTGTGGACCTATCACTGGAATCTGAATCACTCTCCCCGCCCTCCCAGAACCAAGGCCGGTGGGTCTGCTCCAAAAGCCTCCTGGTGAGCCTGTACTTCAGCGAGTCCTCGTAACACCTCGCGTACGTGTCCCACCTCGGCTCTTTGAACTTCTTCATGTACTCACTTCTAATCTTCTTGGTCACCATGCCTCTCTTTAATGAGCTAAACCCACCAAAGTACGTTTGGCGCCTGTAATGGACATCAAATAATACTGGTCACACTCTGGCTGTTTCTCTATATGCATATTTGACCATACTTGGGTTATCCTGCACCTGACTCATGTAATCTTCCACTGCTGAAGACCAGTTCCAATATAGAAGTACCGAGGACTAGCAAGAGTTAGCGAGAACGCTCTTGCCAAGACCACAAGGACGATCTATGCGTTCTTGGTATTGAGAAACACCCTTTGATACTGAGAAACACCCTTTGACTGCATCAACTTTTATGCAACAAGCGTGTGCAGCCCGACGTACATTTCCCTAAAGCACAGTCACGAACAACATTAGCAACTTACATAACTGAAAACCATGCAAATGAATGGGAAACGCACCCCCGATCGAATGCATTATCCCGCTAGACATTTAAACCAAAACATTCACACGGCGTACTCGCCCCCCTTCACAACAGGAGACCAATAGGATGCGCAGAAACGGCGGCCGCAAACACGCCCCGAGAAACATGCCTGCCCACAAATGGCGTCTAAATAATCCTCCTTGCCAGAATCGCTTAATTCTCTCCTCGCCCAACACAGAAATCATTTACTTATTTTAACACTGCTGTTAGACGCAACCTGCATGTAATTCCAATAACATACAACTATGTAATCATTCCTTTCCTTGTTTTATATCCGACGTTTGACAGCAGCGCAAGCTTTGCTTACGAAACCTTCCGCCTTCGGCGACGCGATTTTTCCGCCGCACCGATGCAATAGTATGAGGTTAAGGGACGATTCTGCAGCCAGACGGCTCACCTGCACTCGGCGGAAATGCGTCGGGCCGCTGGCATTAGTGCATGTCGGTGTGTAAACAGGGCGAGGCGCTGCTTACCGGACGGGCTCCGCGCGAAGGCGAAACGCTCAGCAGATGGCGATCTGACGCGTCCGGACCCCAGCTACGCCACGCCCCCCCCGCCACGCCCCTTCATAGCCACGCCCCCGGTTTTTAGCGCCGCGCAGATTAATTCACAAAATCCCGCTGCCAGGATTTGCCAGCGTGTGCAGATGTCCCATTTCTGCGGTCTTGCATCCAAGTATGGACTTTGCGCTTGATACCAACCATATAGAAACCCCAGTACACAGTAGGATGACACTGATTAAAAACAATACGTGTCTGGCTCTGATCATCTAAAAATACAGGCGGTCTGCCCTGTCTGATGCCCCAGGATACGTTTTTATGCAAAAGGCCAAAAATAATACAAATGTTGATTTTAGGCTCTAATTACGGACCGTCGTGCTAAGTGAGGCTCCAAAAAATGTAGGCTTACTGTATAGTCAGAATATGAAACCATTTGCTGGTTTTATATTTATGATGTTGTAAAATTAGTTTTAGCGTATTTTTGTATTGTTAGCAGTTTCAGTTTGTACTTTTATGTGAAACTTTCATTTTACTGGCCATCTTGAACAAGAGAACCAGGAAAAAAGGAGATATTGTATCTGTTGATAAATAAAGGAGCAATAAATTAAATTATTTACCATATGATATGCAAAGAAAGTAACCATTAGGTAAGCTTGCTTTTAATATGTAGAAACTACTGCTACTACAACTACTTAATACATCGGTTTGTTGTTGCTTACCCGAAAGATTGTATTACTTTGGGGAATGTGTACAGGAAGACTACAGACTGGAGGTGCAGATATGATACCATGTCTTGCCTTAGACTTGAGAGGGGGGCGGGGGGCTGGAGCCGGAGCCGCGGCGGTGCGGCAGCGGCTCCCCGACATGCCGGTACGCTGCGCGCATTCCGCAGGAGTCACACCGGGGATCGCTTTACGCCCCGCTGGCAGCAGGCCTCGGATCTGCGCTCTCAATGCTGGCTCTGGCGGCCAGGGCTGCTTTACTTTATAAAAATAATTAGCTCATGATGTGAGACCGATCGATGCTTTCAGTCGGATAAATAGCGGGCACTGTTCAGGTTACTTCGTCTGGTTTGCTTCTGGGGTTCATTTACTCTCGACGTGTGATTTATCATTTAGTTCAATTAATGCCTGAGTTTATATAACGATATAATTACAGTTCAACTTGTTTTCATCCTTGTACCTGAAAGACGTGTGCATAATTACCAATTGAAATAAATATTTATTTAAAGGGTAAGAACGAACTCAGTTGGTGTTTACCCTTTGTTTAATTTTGACATGTTGTTAGCAGAAAATTATGGCGTATTGTGATGAGTGGATTGTTTAATCAAACCCCATTCAGTGCTGAAATGGCTGCACTGCCCCGGGGGATTATCCGATGCGGTTTTGGCAACTCTGCTACAACTACTTCAACAAGAAATAAACATTATTAAATACAATAACTGTGGTGCTTAACAATTACTGGCAGTGTGTTTTGGTTTTGTTGGTTCTTTTATGTTTTTTTTATGTATGAGAAAAGACAAACTTTTGGGCAGATTAACAAAAGACCCATCTCAAAAATAGCAAATGATGGACTTTAATAAATTAATATTTATGTACATTTTACATTAACATGTTTAACAACATGGTTCGTTTGTTCTCGTTCTTCTTCGTGTTCCTTCGGCGTTTTCGACGGGCAATAATACGCTGTTGCAAAAACACACAACTGCAGTATGACAGCAACGTGGCGCTACAGCGTGATTCTGAGCAGGTAGACGCAGGACAAGACCGCGGATTTAGAAGCATTTGCGGTGGACGATGCTGGGGCCTGCCTCGTCGTACTCCTGTTTGGTGATCCACATCTGCTGGAAGGTGGACAGGGAGGCCAGGATGGAGCCGCCGATCCATACGGAGTACTTACGCTCAGGTGGGGCAATGATCTAGACAGATAAAAAAATAATAAGTTATTAGCGGTGAGCAGTAGATTGCGGCGCACAGCAGCCGGTCTATTTCAATCGATAGTCTCCTTAGCCTAGGCAGGAAGATTTGCGTTACCTTGATCTTCATTGTGCTGGGAGCCAGGGCAGTGATTTCCTTCTGCATACGGTCAGCAATACCAGGATACATGGTGGTACCACCGGACAAGACGTTGTTGGCGTACAGGTCCTTCCTGATGTCAATGTCGCACTTCATGATGCTGTTGTAGGCGGTCTCGTGAATACCAGCGGACTCCATACCTGTTGAAATCATGCGTATGCGATTTGTCGAGGAGAAATAAATGGGGAAAGCCCCCCCAAACGGCAAAACGCTCTCAGTGGGATTCCGATCTCAATACTTACCAATGAAGGAAGGCTGGAAGAGGGTCTCGGGACAACGGAAACGCTCGTTGCCGATGGTGATGACCTGACCGTCGGGCAACTCGTAGCTCTTCTCCAGGGAGGAGGAGGAGGCGGCGGTGGCCATCTCGTTCTCGAAGTCCAGAGCCACATAGCACAGCTTCTCCTTGATGTCACGCACGATCTCACGCTCAGCTGTGATGGACAAGATATTGATCAGATGTTTTAAGAGCCCAGTACTCCGAGATACATCGAGGTCAATGGACGAGCTCCATCATCAGCAGCCTATTCTGCTCGCAATTAACAAACGCACGCAAACGTTTAATATACGCACGTAATTTGGATACGAATTGGCATTTAGCTTTATTTGGCTAGATTAATTTGCTCTTTTTTGTTATCTGTCTGAGCCTCCGTTTAGAGTAAGTCATACCGGTTGTGACGAAGGAGTAGCCACGCTCGGTCAGGATCTTCATGAGGTAATCAGTCAGATCGCGACCAGCCAGATCCAGACGCATGATGGCGTGGGGCAGAGCATAACCCTCATAGATGGGGACGTTGTGGGTGACACCATCACCGGAGTCCAGCACGATACCTAGGAGCGGACATCATTTCTTAGCCTAAATACACAGCATGCGGCACGGCAGACGATATAAAGCACTGACGAAATGACGTGATTTGACCCTTAAAAGTTGAAGAAGACTGAATGAAAAGTAGTTTATATTTCATGAAAACATAATGAGATGTAGCAGTTCTGGTGATAAAGTATGTTCAAGCTCTCTGAATTATCCTTACTCATTGTAGCAATTCACCTTATTGTGGTATTTCTTGCTGTTGTAGTATGTGTGTTGCGGTGATGCTTACCAGTGGTACGGCCAGAGGCGTACAGGGACAGCACAGCCTGGATGGCCACATACATAGCTGGCACGTTGAAGGTCTCAAACATGATCTGGGTCATCTTTTCGCGGTTAGCCTTGGGGTTCAGGGGAGCCTCGGTGAGCAGGGTGGGGTGCTCCTCGGGGGCCACACGGAGCTCGTTGTAGAAGGTGTGGTGCCAGATCTTCTCCATGTCGTCCCAGTTGGTGATGATACCGTGCTCGATGGGGTACTTCAGAGTGAGGATACCCCTCTTGCTCTGAGCTTCATCTCCTACGTAGGAGTCCTTCTGACCCATACCCACCATGACACCCTGTAGGGATGAAAAGTGCGCGTTTTGAGTTGGGAACATTACATTTCAACTTACTTAAAGCAATATTTCTTCATTGTTAATTGAACCTATCTGTACAACTAAGAGATATTTGTAGTGGATTACATCCAGAGAGTGTCATGGTGAAGATTTTCCCCGTACCTGATGACGAGGGCGTCCGACAATGGAAGGGAAGACAGCCCTGGGGGCGTCGTCGCCGGCGAAGCCAGCCTTCACAAGTCCTGAGCCATTGTCGCACACCAAGGCGGTAGTCTCCTCGTCGTCGCACATTTTGGTGGGTTCTGCAAGGGAGGAGTGTAGATCGTGACTTATCACGTGATACAGACAACAGTTGTACGCAGTGGCCCACGCAAGTACTTCTAAAGCCCCGTTTCGCGACGCACACGAAATACAGGTGGAGTTTTATAAGCTGGTTAAAGCTACCAAAATTCCAATTAGCCTAATGACGCTGACGACGTCGGGATCTCTGTTTTTTGAATGCGTGCACGTTGTTTTCAGTTCCTATTCGTTTTTGCATCCATCTTTTCTTTAGTACAGTTTTGGCAGATAATCTGTTATTGCTGTTGGGGGATTCGCCCCCTGACTTGTTAAAGTAGCCAAGATTGTTTCCGCCGGCATCGCTAATTTAAAAATGCACTGTGTAAACTTTTGCTTTCCTGTTTAGTTTGTTTAGAGAAATTGTATTTCACTTCTAATTCTGACTTCTAGTTGTACTTAGTTTAGTTATAATTAGACTTGTACCTCATGTAACAATAATAAGCTGTGCAAGGTATCTTAATCAGTATGACCTGAATCAATATGTTAGTAACATATGCAGACACTAAAACTTGCAAGCATAATTTCTGTTTGTCTATAATAGTACTTTAAGGTAAGATAGATTTCAGTGATCCATTTATTGTTCTTGCTTGAATCTGAAATTGTTAATTGGTTGTCTTGCACATCCCAATTCATCGTGATTTTGAGCTCTAAAACCATTCTGGATCTCCGTATGTAAAAGGTATTAATAGAAAAAAAATCGAACTTATAAGTCTAGCTGCATTGTCCTTCCCTTTCTTCTCGACGTATAATTAATTAATCGTGTCCACGGATAATATCACGGAGTCGAAGGAAAAAAAATCTTCAGTAGAAAAAGAAACAGAGAAGTCCGGCGCCCAGTGCAGGTCCTCTTAGGCGCCTGGCTCGGCTCCATGCCGGTATCCTTACCTTAGGTGGTTCCTGTCCTAGACGAAGCTCAGAGTGCAGAACGCAACCGCTGCTGGTTCCAGCTACAGTGAGACACTGAGCCTGGGCTAGCTTATATACTCACGCCTTTCGTCGTTATTCCTTACTAAACGTCGAGAATGCCTATGTATTCCCTTGGAATTTCTCCCAGCCTACATCCATATTTGGTTCTTGGAGGGCGAGCGCAGGGTGCTTCCCATGTAGGCGGAGGGGCGCCCGGGTTCGAAATGCGCGTGGGCGTCCATATATGGAGCCCTAGTCCCAACCTGGGCCGTATATGGAGACCCCCTACCCTCCTTGCCTGCCTTGGTCTTTCATGGTACCCCAGACACTTGCAGCTACCACATACAACCCCCCCCCCCCCCCGGACTTTTTCCTTATCAGAAGCGGTAGTTTAGTTTGTTTGTATTGTTTGTATTTCACCTGTGATGTGTATATAAGTAAAATTACCAACAACGCACATCAATAGAAGAAGGCGATTAATTTATTCATTTATTTATTTGTACGTTTATTTTTGTTATTTAATTCGCGTCTTATAACAACGGGTTAAATCTGGTGGGCTGGCTCTTCTGTGGTCTACTATAAGGTTAGATGAGATTTGAAATTACTCGTAAGGACGATACGCGCATCTGTACCGGAGCTGTACGGGGGAATGGAATTTTGCGTGCGGGTTTGCGTGTTATAGCTCCGATTTATGTGAAGGCAGACACTATTTAAATACTGCCTGGAGAATACTTTAGATCCGACATAATTTGTAGGAAGTATTATTCTCGCTTGCAGTTGCAACAAATTTACAAATGCGTGACAGATTTAAGCTATTAGTAGGATGCTCGAACTCAAATGAGCATTCACACTTTCTCTTGTTTGAAACCGATTTTTTTCCCACGGTACATATGAAGTACGTCACATATTTTTACTGGATGTATTTTGTAGTCCCTGCAGTCCAAAGAGCGCACGTAGCCTTCTCCACAGGAACGTCGGGCGCGTAATTCTGCGTGACCTAGGCAGTGAAGGGGGGGGGTTCTTGCGTGACCCATCTAACCCACATATTTATTAGTGAAACTCCAGTTTGTGAATGTGTGGGCTGATAGCATCAGGTTACAGCGAACAGGTCTCCGCCAATTCTGATTAGAGAGTCAGCTCAAAGATTCCCATGGGATAGCCGAGTACTCCATTTAATTGATAGACCGTTTTCAAAACATTTAATACATGAAATGCAGATTTGTTTTGGTTCCACTTTTTCATTCATGCATATGCTATCACGAGAAAAAACACGGGGTCTCTTCTTAAGGTCCAGATTGGGGATAACCTAGTACTATGTTTTGTTATAAAGGTTATATTAAATTCTCCTGTTTGCTAAGTGCATGGCTGGCGGGGTAAATACATTTTATTCCAGACAGGAAGTCTTTGTATATCATCTGATGACTGAGATCCCGTCATTTCACTGTAATGTTTCCCCCATTTCTATTGTATGAGAGGGTGAGGCAAAATCAGTCCAAATCATCACTGGCGAAACACTATGATGTCCCATTTCGAAGTAAACACTGATTATACAGCAAGCGTGTGCAGCATAATGATACAGCTGGCAATTGCGGGTTGTAAAAAGGAAGGGATGCACCCATTTTCGACCTAAAATACCCATATAAGGGCGTCAGAGAAATCCATAAAAGATAAATTTATTGTGGAGCTCCTTAATTTAGCACTCCTTGTCTATTTTAGAAACGCGAAGACACGACAGCCATCTGCTCGGAGCGCGTCTGGAGGGCCGGGGGCTGTTGACTGCGGCTGGCCGCGCCTTGGGTGTTACTGTGGCCGTCGCAGGCTTTGCGAAGGACGGTGTGAGGTCGGGACACCAAGTGTGGCCAGCAGCAGCACTACTTTCATTCACGGGGGCACCGAACCAGGAATTCATTCAGGATTGCTTTATTGTGTGTTTTTTTCTTTTGTAATAGTAGGCATACTTGGAAAACGACCCGTATTCGAACAAAATGTAGCCTTAAAAGGAAGGATCTGATTAATTGTAATTATTTTGTGCTTAGCTGAATATTTTCTGTCCACGTTAAACCAATTATTTTCAGTATTGTTGCAGATTTGTTTAATCTACTACAATGCTCAGCAAGTTTAAGCTTTAATAATAATAATAATAGTAATAATAATAATAATAATAAAATTATTATTATTATTAAAAAAGGATTTGCTCTGTGTGAATCTTTCCCTGCAGCCTGTATGTATTGTTCAGAGCTTCGAGAGGTTTCTTAAACATCCGAAGCGTGCTTTGAAGACATCCCAAAAAAAAATTGCGATTTTCCAAGGAATATGCAAGAAACATCTGATGAATGCGTCGGTAGGCAAAAATGCACTAACGTTACATTTGTTTCCTGTATGACTATTAAGGCTAATAATTATGAATGTCATGTCTAGACAGAAAATGAATTTTATTTTGAATTTTTATTTCCTGCTATTTTTTTCGCCGGGTAAAAAGGCTTAGATTCATGGAACCTTAGCAGAGGACCGATTTTCTAGTTCTTGCAGTCGGATTAAACGGCGAGAATGAGCATTTGGAGAGAACGTAAATGGCTTACGTGGAAATTGCAAATTGAATCATATTGGTGGCCTTGAACCTGGAGCCTACACTAGGAAGCTGGGGGTCACCCCGGCTGAGATGCGCGTCCATCACAGGACATAGGCATAGCTAATTAAAGACCGATTCATCTGGTTTTATGGTGATACTGTGGGACCCTGGATAACCGATACGTGTTCCGATAGGTGTATGAAAGGCTTGGGGGTGTGGCCACTACATAAAACATTACACCATAACCCACAAAGCATTCTCTTTGTGCTGCTAGGGAATTACCTCCCGGGAGGAATTCTGGGTAATTCGGCGTTTGGTAGCCCAGCCAATCTGCAGGGGCCCAGGCGATGGCAAACCGGAGCTTGTGTTCAGGGTAGAGCAGCTGAGAGAGTCTGCATGTCTTCCCTCAGCTGCTTCTAAAAACTGGCAGCTGTGATTGGGAACAGCTGAGGACAACAGGTTTGCCAGGTTCTGACTGACTGTCAGCATGTTGTTATAATAATGTGTGGGGTAGCTCTCGTTTTAAAAGAATCACAGGGCCGATGGGTCACCCTTAACTCAGGAGAGCAGTTCTCCGTGTAATATGGTTCACACACATTAAATGATATGTGGAGTTGCTGTAATCTTTCTCGTTTTATGCGTTGCACTGATGCATGCTGTGGATCTCGTAACAAGGAACTACTGTAGTACCTCACTCAGACCGAATTGGTCCAGTAGGTATCCAGCAACAGCGCAAAGGGCTCGCCAGGGAAGAAGTCGCCTAGCAACCTGAGTCCCAAAGTTCCCGGATGCGTGCTGGGATGGACATCGTCCGTGTCCTGTTAGAGTGAGGTGTGGCCCAGAGGTGCTCAGCTAACGGCAGGCCGTAAGGATTTAATGACATTGTTTACCGTTAATAGGTCACCCTGGTGACGTCATCTCGTTCTAGCTCTGTGTCTCCAAATAAGTCTGAGTAGACCCTGTCCTCCGAATAGACCACAGCGTAGTGTCAGTATGTTATTGATAGGTTGTGTGACCACCCCTTTGTCCCTCAAGGGTTGGTAAAGCCCACAGCACACAGCCTGGATCTGGGTTTGTGATACTTCTGGTTCTTTTGGACCTGTTTTACCCGAGGGTTTGACAGGTGTGTGACACATTCAAAATGCAAAAGTCTGCCAGCCGGTTGTTTTATTTAATAAGCCTGTCAGTCCCTCGATTAGTGACGGGGGTTGCAAATGAAGAGATTTCATTCTGCACATTCAAATCCATGGCCTGACAGATACCAGCTCTGCGACCCGAAAGGAAGAATGTCATTTGCGAGGTGAGGTATGTAACACCTGACATCTGTGCTCACTCCCTCTCTCCCTCTGTCTCACATGCACACACCCTCACTGCCCAAACTGAAAGGACATTTGTGGCTCATGGTGTCTATTCCTGCTGGTGTCGTTGACTTCTCACAATCACGCCTATAACAGAATCCTAGCAGCCCCCTTACCCAGAATCCCCTGCGAACAGGGAAGCCTTTTCAGTGGGGGGCAGCTGTCGGGGATGATGGTGAATCAAAATAAGGGATTGCAGAGGAGGAGGAGCGCCGGGGATGTCGAGCACTAACGGCTCACAGATGGCCTTCACAACAGGCACAGGCTATATATAACCCACACATGGCGGTGGTGAGTGACAGGCTCAGCGCCACCTCCGGGGGGGGGTCCGTGGGGCACAGGGCAGCTTCACAGACCTGACGGACACCTCTGCCTGCAGCAGGCTGCTAAGGAAGGAGCCCTGCCCACCGCACGCCTGCTCACTGTGTACCTACACTTCGCCTTCTTATTTATAATATTTGCTGCATAACATGCGTGACAGATTTAAGCTATTAGTAGGATGCTCGAACTCAAATGAGTATTCACACTTTCTCTTGTTTGAAACCGATTTTTTACATTTAACATTTAGCGTAACATTTAGCATACATCTGAACTTTTCTGTGTTCTAGTCATTTTCAGGTAAGTGGCTGGACCCCACGCGCATGGAGCCTGCTTTTATCCTGGGAGGGAGGGGTCCCAGCACCATAAATATTTCAGAGGTTAATCTTGTCCTTCCATAGGAAGACCAGTCCTCTTTACACTGTTAGATCTACCTTTTCATCTACCCTTTCATATATTTTAAAAATGGACTTTCATAATATATTCAAAAGCCATACAAAGTCTATGTTTGATGGAGCTGTGATGTGATTGGCTAAAAGAGCCAGTATTTTTGAGTGGGTGGGGGCTCATGACTCAGCCCTCATATGTACCTTTGGGTGAATTTTGCCCATGGTGGGAGTGTCCCTGGATGGAGGCCACCTCTCTCCCGGTGACAAAAAGACTGATGGAAAAGTACGGTGCCCGTCCGAGACAGTGCCCTGTCCCCATGCTACCCCCGACAGACCTCTGTTCCCCCAGGGTCCTTCACGACTGGTTGGTATTTGTACCATGGTGTACTGTGGCATGGATATCTGTACTTTTGAAGTCGTGGTGGTGCAGGCTGGAATGAGCAGTCAGCCAACATCAAAGGAAAAAGAAAATGTAAATCAGTACAATGACAGAGTTGGCACTTTTAACTAAGGAAGCGCGTCCTTTAACAAAACGAGAGAAGCAGCTTGATATTGTATTTAGACCTTCTTAATATAGATTACTGAACTTGCGAAGTTTCAGTGTTGTATTACCAGTTCACTGCTTCGAAAAAAAAATGTAGCGGATAAAAAAAAAGTGGTGGATATCCAGCATTGCGTCAAAGTAATTCCATTATGAAAGTTATCCGTTCACACGGAATTAAAATGAACGCGGAAAGCATGCTGACTATTTATAAGATGCAGATAGAACCGCGGCAAGGTGCCAGGTTTAGCCAATCACGATATTTGCTAGATAATGGGCAGGAGACTCAACCAACCAGTAACTCTTTGGCATTACTCGTATTCTACAACTGGATTGGTCGTCGTGCACCCATGTGATTTTGATGCTAGAGGGCTGATCGGAATTACCACACACTACCGATAGGTGACATAATTTACATGATTAGACATACAGTGAAGCGCCTTATCCGTGACAAAAGCGAAAATAGACCTTTATTGTAGCTTATAAAAAGTAATATAAAACCTTCATGTGAGCGTTTGAAGCCATACAAACACAAGCAGCTTTTATCGGTCATTGAAATATTTCAGCAAAGGTAAACAAAAATTAAAGAATGGCACTAAAATTAGGTGGGTATCAATTTTTTCAGACAAAACATTTCTGCTACAGTAGCACCAGCCCAAGCACTATGTCGCCTTTGGAAAGTTACAGCCCCCTCTAGTGGACTACATAAATAACGCCATATAACAGGCTAACCTGACAAATGACCAGTCATGGGGAACCCTGCTTCATATAATATGCTAAAATAAAGTTTAGTAGCGGAAAACAAACATTTCTGAAAACATGATGTGATTTAATTAGATGCAAAGTTGATTAAATAACACTAACACGGATAGATATTATACATTGATTGAAAATGCATGGAGTTTAAAGAAAAGTACAGATTTAAATCTTCGGTTTAAATCTCGTTTATAATGATATCTTGGAAACCAAAGCCAACCAGTAGAAACCAGCAACCAGGCAAACGAAAAGGGCACATTACTGACACTTGTGTCCACGTCCATCATTTGTTCAGCTAAGAGCCTTTTATACTTATGATTGTAACTGGCCATAAATCAGCATTAATCAGCAGTCCGCATTCCCAGAAGGATTTTCACTGTTTCTCTTATGTTTGTTAAATAGATCTTTGCTTAAAATAATCATCTACTATATACAGTAACTTTTTTCAAACTCAGTGATTTTTTTTCTCCAGATACAGCCTTTCACTGTGAAGTAGCTGTAGTGTGATAGGCACATTCTGAGTAAAACATTAAAAATCATAAATGTCCCTCAGCAGGAACGAAAGCTTTTCTGGTTCCGCATCAGATCTGAGTCGGAGCATCAGCAGTCTGATCGCGGTTCATGGGTCTCAGTCTAGTCTTTAAATCCGGTGTGAAACCCCCCTTTCAGGTCACAGGTGGGACCCGGGGCTGCACTGCTGGTGAATCCTGCCCACACCCGTAATGCCCCATCCAGCAAGGGCCACTGTGCTCCACTCCCATCTCTAATCAGCCCTGACTGGGCCATCCACAGAACTCATTACACTCTAATCACCACTTAGGTCCGAAACTCACCACATAAGATCGGACGAGGTTTAAAGTTTCCTCTGTTCAATCATTTAGGGAACATAATTAATTTGCCTTAAACTCGAGTTCAACGAATGGAGCCCACTGCTAATTTATGGTCCGGCACGGGGAGCAGTTAGAAATGACCATGTCCTCCTCCAAGGCTGGGACTTTAATATGACCTGAAGCACCCTAATAATGGAGCAGTGGCTCAATCGGGGCTCATTAGGGGCCTGTTTGGATACAGCGGGACCCAGAAGCGGCTGTATGCTCCACCCGAGCGGCTCGGACCGGGAGAATATGACACAGATGGAGCGAGTCAAAATGTAACAGCCCTGAAACCACCTGAAACTAATGGGTATCAGGAGAGCATGAAAGAGATGCTAATTAGTCTTTAAAAGGTGAATGTTGGCAAAAGGGGGCTGCCTGACCTCTGACCTCACTCCCTGACCATGGAGGACAGCACTGTGAGATTTTACTATTTAGTATGGCACCCAAACCCAAACTCCATCCTTCAGGCGCTGTTTGCCATGTTAGCGACACCTCCTTAACAGTGCGACTCGCTCAGTGTATGCTACGTTAACAACGCCTCGTTAGCAGTGAAATTAACACACTGCACCCCCCCTTACCCCCCCCCCCCCCCGTGCCGAGTGTAGGCCAGCGTCGCCATAGCAGATGTGCGCCATCTGTCTCCGCGGTCACCAGATTGCGTACCCAGGAGTCACGGGAGGGCAAGTCTTTTGAAGAACGGTACAGGAGACTGAGGAAACCCCCTTAATGGGGCCCTTCCTGAGAACAGCTCAAAGAAAAAGCATAATGCATAAAAATAATAATCCATTTCAAGTTTTTCCAACAAGTACAAAAAGCAGAAATGGCATGAAGTGTTGAAAAGAGCCTGATGTCACTGTGGAGTACTGGATGGGGGGGGGCAGGGGGCGGGGGGCCACCCCGGGCTGGGGGGCTCCTACTCATACAGCGCCTGCTTGTGGTTGTTCTGCAGCAGCACCTGCCGCTCCATCAGCCTGCTGAAGTGGCCGTGCGGATCGGCCAGCAGCTGGGCCCGCGGGCCGCTCTCCAGCACGCGCTGCCTACCCAGGACCGCCACGGCGTCGGCACTCTGGACGGTGGAGAGGCGGTGAGCGATGATGAGCACCGTGCGGCCGTGCATCAGCCGCTCCAGGGCCTCCTGCACCAGCAGCTCGTTCTCCGTGTCCAGGGCGCTGGGAAAAGAAACGGCTTCGTACTCTGCTCAAAGTGACCAGGCACGCCACCTGCTGGTCATCAGGAGCAGCGCACTCTGCCATAATGGGACCTGCAGCTCGGCAGCGTGCAAATGCATCGCCAGGGTGACAGCATCCTTACGCCCGGATTTCCCACCCCAGCAGGACCCTCCCTCTCCTGTGACTGAACCTCACCTGGTTGCTTCATCCAGCAGGAGAATTTTAGGGTTCTGTGTAACGCAAAAAAAACCAAAAACAAAACAGAAATCGATTAACACAACTCGCGCGACAGGAGCTTCAGACAGCCACGTAATGCGGGCAGCCGTGAGATCGCTTCGAGGGGTACCTTCAGCAAAGCCCGGGCGATGGCGATCCTCTGCTTCTGACCCCCTGAAAGGAAAGGGGTCCATCTGTTATCCATCTGGGTAAGTAACGCTTAAGGCTACAGCAGGAGAGCCACCCTGGGGGCTGAACCTTAAACATTCAGCTGACGAGTCTGCATGCTTACTTCCCTCTTGTCCCGGGCTCAATGCATTAAGAATGTAGGTAACTTTCTCCCCCCTGGTTCAGCCACACAGTTTCAGAATCCTTAAAGGTTCATGGAGGTTTAGCGGCCTAAACTCCGCCACAGAGTTTAGCCCCGCCCCCCCAGATGAAACCATGGCAACATGCCCCACCTGAGAGCAGCACGCCTTTCTCCCCCACCAGGGTGTCGAAGCCCTGGGGGAAGTCCTGGACGAAGTCGTAGGCGTTAGCCATGCGGGCGGCCTGCTCTACCTCCTGGGCCGTCACCAGGCCAGGCTCCGGCGCCCCGTACGCAATGTTCTCCGCGATGGAGCAGGAGAACAGCACCGGCTCCTGTGGGGAGCCAAGTCAGCATTCAGCCTGAGATCACCATGGCAACACGGTATCCGTGGGAACACTCACCTGACTGACAGTGCCGATGTGCTTTCTCAACCAATAGGGATTCAGGTCTCGGACATCGTGGCCGTCGATGGTGATGGACCCTATGAGAACAGAGAGAGCTTCATTCCTCATGTTTACCATCCTGTGGATGTAGGGGGCCGTCTGCAACGTAGCCCACATGTTTACAAGGTTACTAGCTGTCGCTTGCATGCCTAACATCAACCTTACGCTTGTGTGCTTAGGTACAATAATAACTGAAGCCCCATGCCCCACTCCCAGAAGGTGAACCCATGACCTCGTCTGCATGGGACTGGCGCTCCCAGTACGACGATGATGCTTCAGAGCAATGCAGGCACATGGGGTTCTCCCCAAAGCCTCACCCGAGTTGGGGTCGTAGAGCCTGAGAAGCAGGGACACCAGGGTGGACTTCCCGGTGCCGCTGGAGCCCACCACCGCCATGACCGAGCCGGCTGGCACCAGCAGGTCCAGGTGCTGGAAGATGGGCGCGTCCCTGCGGGTCGGGTAGGCAAAGGACACGTCGTGGAACTCCAGCTCTCCCCGCAGCTTCTCTGGCCTCAGCTCCATGCCCTCTGAGGGGGGGGGGGGGGGGGTACAGTCAGCACCACATCCTGACTCTCCAAGGTTAGGGGGGACAACCCTAATAGAGCTTGAGAAACTCTGATGTGTGGTGTTGGTGACCAATTACTGTGAATTAGACAAAGACATGTGCGGACATACTGTCGATTGGAAACTCAGGCTTCCGGTCCAGAAGCTCCCAGAGGCGAGATCCGGCTCCGAAACCCTTCATCAGCTCAGAGTAGAATGAGCTCAGTCCTACAGAACCGCAAAAAGAGGCCCAGTGACCCACAGGAACCAAACACCTACGTCATCAGTCAGCCTGGTGTCATGTGACACTCGGGAATCCCTGGAGCAACTGGGGGCGGAGATTCAAACCCGTGACCATCTGATTACAGACACAGCATCCTGACGCGCTGAGCCACACACTACCCACCTTCACTGGTCCCTTAGCAAGCAGGAATTTACAGCCAACTTAAATGTTCTGCATTTTAATATGTGAAAAGTTTGTATATATCGGGGGGGGGGGTACCTGCTACGCTGACTCCCACCCAGAAGGAGTACATGAGGAAGGCGGAGAGCTCGCCCATGGTCAGGTCATCAGCACCCATCAGAAGGCCACCTTTGTACAGCACTATCAGGATCATCAGATTGCCGCTGAGGCCAGTCTGCAGGAGCACAGAGCTGCAGCTGAGCACTGGGGGCCCCTCTGCTTATCCTGTACAGCAGTGCTTCCCAGCCCGGGCCTGGGGGCCCCACAGACGCTCCCTGCCTGGCAGTCCACAAGCCGGGAGCTGGTAGGGAGCGAAAACGCGGAGCGTCTGTGGGTCCGCCAGGCCCGGGCTGGGCTGATATTAAACAATCATTTGTACAAACGATCCCAACAGATGCTGGGGTGCAAATGACTAAAACGTGCCCGGTTGTCGGGGGAAAGCAAGCCGGACAGAACAGGACAAAGAGCAGGAGACGCTCAGTGGGTCATGGAAAGGTGTTTCCGGGACGCACCATTCCAAAGAAGCCCCCCCGCATCAAAGCGTCCTTCCTGGCCAGATGCAGGACGTGCTCCACCTTCTCGCCGTACTTCTCCACCTCCGCCAGCTCCTTCCCGAAGGCGCGCACCGTCCTCATGTTGCTGATTCGCTCCTCGGCCAGCTGTGGGGGCGGGGTCAACACCTGAGCCTACCGGGGGTCGGGACCCACACTGCTACTGTGTGAGATCGCGGCGGCCCGCCCCTCCTGACCTGCGTGGCGTCTGCCAGGGCGTCCTGTATGCGCTTGGAGAGGGAGCGCAGGTATCTCCCGTATACCACGGCCAGCCCTGCCACTGGGGGCACTATCATCAGCACAAAGGTGGCCAAACTGGGGGACACGTAAAACTGGCGGAGGAAGAGGATGAGGAAGGAGACATGAGTTCAGAACCAAAGCACAATGCCCCCCCCCCCCCGCCCCCCCAAGAACAGGAAGGTGTGCCAGACACACAAGCACTGCGTCCAGACATAATATTTTTGTTTCATTTTTAAAAAGGATTGTCATGTGGCTAAAATTGCTTGAGGAAATAGCAGTTCTACCACTGTGCCATCTTTATTTTACTGTATTTGTAAACAAATCAAAGGAATGTCATCTGCTTTATTCACATGATTAAGGAATGTAAATGGCGACCTTTGGTCAAACAAGTTTATCCAGAAACTATACACAAGACTCCTGGGAATTTCTACACAGAAAGCCCCACAGGCTTTCCACAAGGCTGTATGAGTAATTAACTGCTGGATCTGATGAAAGTACGGAATAAATGGGGAATCCCACTGTTCAGTAATATAAATTCAGTTTCTTACTAGCCATTTCCGAGCATATGGTGTGAGATGTTGGGGTGGGATGTCCAAAATATGAATAGCAAACATGATGCATAAAGCCAATATTTTGTTCATATAAATATATATATCTAAATGACAAACAAAGGGGAGTCGTGGCCTCAGGTCAATACTCTAAACATTCACCATCATGCCGACTCCTGCCGTTGCCTGGGCGACGGCTCGGAGCCCGTCGGAGAGGTTGTCGGTGACAGAGCGCCCTACGAGCGCCGTGTCGGCCGAGAGGCGGTTAATGAGCTCGCCCGTGCGCGTCGAGTCGAAGAAGCCCAACTCCTGCCTCAAAATCGAGGAAAAAAGGGATTCGCGTAAGTTTCTCACAATCTGCGATCCTGGAAAGATTACCACAGACAAGACAAGTTTGGTTACAGTCAGTTTGTGGCAGGAGAGAGAGAGAGATGCAAGCTTCATTTGCACACACATGCCGACACAAAAACCAGGCATGCAGGCTTGTAATTAAGAATCAGCTACAATCATACAGGCTGTATTCACTGTATAGGACACAGCTGAACTCTAAATCGATTAAGTTTAACTGCAATGCAAACTACACTAACACAGACGGGGCTCTCAGAACTAAAAACATTGGTGACGAGCCAGTTGCCCCACACTGAGCGACTAGGGGACACATGCATGCCAGGGACTCACCGGAGATCTGCATGAGGTAGACGCGGGCCGCGTTGGCAGCGGCCCCCATCAGGAAGAGCCCGGACAGCGCGGCACAGAGAGACGTCAGCGAGGCATTAAATTCTGCCCCGGAGCTCGTAGAGATGGTGTCGATCACCCGGCCCAAGAAGAAGGGTGCCGACATGGTGATTGTGCTGGAGACGAGGAGGAATCCCACAGACGCTGGAGACCAACATGGAGATGGCAATGTCAGCCAGCTACATCCCTGGGGTGGTGTTGGTCTGCACTGGATGCAGCTCAGTTATTAGTTTTCAAAGGAGACCAGTTCAGAAAGTCTGACTTAGTGCTGTAAATGATAAGTTTACCCCCTTTTACCCCCCTGGGGTCTGTATATGCCCCAAACCATTTCCCATGTTCTACTGGGGTGGGTTACAGGTTCGGAGTTAAAAGCCCCCGAACTTCTTAGCTTCTGATTAACCGCAGGATGGTCGACATTGATGAGGAAGAACAGACAACACGCACAAAGCGAAAGTCTCGCTGGAGGTTTTCTTTTTACCGTTTATCTAAGTTGTCTAGCTCGTTGAAAACCACTCAGCATAGGTGACAAAAAGCGAAGCCCCAAACACCAATATGCATGCTTTACATATTAAAACTAACGATTGCATGCCAGAATAATGAGTATTACAGCTAAGCACTGGAGCACATGAATATGAAAGCAAAAGCCCTCCGTTAGACTTTGAGAGGAGCCGACCTGCCAGCCTCCAGCGCTCCGGAGAGGCGAGCTGTAAGATCCGGCGCAGGTCGTCGGAGGGTGACCGGCTGATCTTCGCGCTCGCTGGGACCGGCGACTGCCTTTTGACGTCCCCTTTCCCCTGCTTTTGCTGCTCCGACAATGCCCGGCTGGCCGACGTCCCGTAGGAGCCGGCGGAAACCCCGAAAGGTGGCGGGGCTGGCAGCCTGTGCCACCGGAGGCCAGCACCCAGGCGGGACACCGGCAGCACCGCGGCCACGCTTCCAGCGGCTCGGCCCCAGCCCCTTAATCCGAGGGGGGTCCGGGCCCCCGGCGCTGGCCATGCATGTGATCGGAGGCCGGCAGCCGCTGCAATGACCCTTGGCGCCAGCCTGGGAGCCACACGCCCGGCGCTGTGCTGCCAGATGACAGCCCCGACAAAGATCCCCGAGCTCATGGTAACCAGCGCGCAGTCAAAGCGGCTGCAGGTATCTTTTAAAGTAATCCGAGGCACAGCACAGCAGGATGCGCGTTTATTTACCGCGACAGCTTAGTGCCACAGAGCGATGCTATCGGAGGCTCTCTGTCCGCTCCCCCGACGGTTTGCCGAGCATTATCAGCCCGCAGCACGCCCCCTGTCACGGAGATAGCCGGCGCGTCCCCGGGCTATCTGCGCCCGCCACGCCCGCCATATCGCCTATCGCCAATCGCCAATAAAGAAACCAGCAAAAAACAAAAGCACGCCTCTCAAGGAGAGTCACAGAAAGGTCACATGGGGTGCTACGGGCAGGATCGGATCAGCTCGGGCATCGACGGCACCAACTCGGGAGGAACTTCCGCGTACCGTAAACCATCGTAAGCACGGGCCTGTTTCTGGCGCATTATAGAATATAGTCGCATAATAAATGTGCAATAGATGATGTTAAATTAGATTCAACTGTATTATCGTTACAAGTACTCAGACAACGAAATGCAGTTTGGCATGCAGTCAAAGAATGCAAAACACTTTCATATGCTTGAGGTCTTGCCGGTAGGGATCAAGGATCAGTTATTGTGCAAGTGATTTACACAAGTACAACGAAACTGTTGCATATATGCGGTATGACAGTTGAACCCATGCTTTCCTGACTCGTGCTCTTTGGGTTGTGGGGGTCTGGGGTGCCGACCCGCTGCATGGCACCATTCCCTCACACCCATGGGGGGCCGCAGGTCCCTCTGGAAGACGGGGGTGGGGGGTGCATAAAAACGCCACACACACACAGCCGTGGCCGAGACTCAAACACTGCTCCCACTGCAGCCCCCCTTTTGTTATTCAATTCAATTTTTATTGTCATTAACACAATCTGCAGGCACATGTGTAAATGATAAGAGTTGCGGCTTCGCCAGAACATGCCCCAAAAAGTTAACCATTCAGTGAGATAGACCATAATCGACTACATAAACAATGTGAAGGCTATTTAGGCAACATCCACTGTAATTAAAATAATTAAAAATAATTCAAATTAATTTATTTTATATAAAATAAAATAACAATAATTCAAAATAATAACCTTGTGCGAGTTTATATTTTGCTGGCTTTCCATGATTGAGCATGTAATATATACTTAAACAAATGTCTGCTGATATGAACAAAGCATTAGCCTATATAATCCTACTTTAAGTCGTAAATAATGCATTTCACTAAACATACAGAAATATTTACATCTGTATTTCTTACGCGAAAGCGGAGGTGTTAAAAACTGATGGAGTTTAAACAGCGTAAATTTCATAGTCATTCCAAAACCAGGCTAAAAAGGCTAGTCTACTTCCTCAAGTAGTCCCGAACTTTCCTAACCAATCACAGTCGATCATTGATCGACTAGTTCTGCCTGGATGCCAGAGGGCGGGGGTGAGAGGTCGCCGGTCCATGCCGCCCAGGCTCACGTGTTTGGACAGCGATCGTAAGTTAGGCAGCACTTCTCTAAAAAACTTTATTCAAATAATAGCACTTAAATGCAGAATTTGCATGTAGACAGTTGCATGTGCATAGAGTTACACATTTAAAGTGTTGTGCTGAGTATTGTTAGCCTACTCGTTAGCAGCTGTAGCATCGCATCTATTTGCTGTGAAAAAATAAATTGCTACCGCTATTATCTCCTTATGAGTGCTCGGTTTACGTTTTTACAAATCGATTAAATACCATTCTCATGGGTTTGTCAGTGGGGATCTTATCCTAATAACCGATATCAGTGATTCCCATCTTTACGGTATCGGGAGTATTAACAAAATTGTTGTACGACTGTAATGTAGTTTCCTCTTTTGCGAATCTCCTGCAAAACAACAGCTTTGTCCGTATGTGTACCTGTCACCACTGTTCACGGTGTGATCACAGGAAGGGCATTCATGTGACAACTAAATTTACACTGTAATACAACTTGTGGTGACAATTGTCGCTTTTTTAACACAAAAGTACACCTTTATCTCTTTTTTTATTGATATTAACACACTAATAAAAATACACATAGAGCACTAGCGCTCTCTGAAAAGTGGCTGTCTATTATTTGCAAAAATGAATTTAAGGCACCTTGGGATTTAAAGAAACACTAAGACGCTTTTACGTATGTATAATACATAATGAAACGTCTCCCTCTTGTGGTAAAGAAAAAAAAGTCATTTAATCTTCACGTAGAAGCCAAGGAACTTAGCAATACTAGCAATTCAACAGTTATGTTGGAGCGATTGACTTTAAGTAATGATTTCCAGCTACAAAAGTTTTTTGACATGTTGAATGCTTTTGTCTAAGCTGGCAGTACGTAGAACATGGCTACCATCTACTCTGGCATCCATCTGAAGCTGAAGGGCCACCGGACATCCTGGGTGGACAAGTTGAAGCTGGCCCGCTTCGCGTGGATCTCCCCGCAGTGCGTCCTGCCCAACAAAGAGCAGGTGAGGCCTCATTCACACAGTGCCGGCGGGGTCTCCCTGAGTTTCTCTGAAGGGCCACTGCATGTCACTCTCAGTTCCTTATCTCTGACCCATCCTGTGTGTTCCTCCCATTGGCTCTGCAGCTGCTGTTTGATTGGACGAGTCATGCCCTGACAGGTTATTACAGTAAGAAAGTGGAGCTTCCACAGGAAGTGGTGGCAGGCCTGTGGGCTTACCTGGATGACATCCTACACAGCAAGAAGCTGCTGAGGGCACAGTCCCAGGGGAAGAGCCTCAGCTTGCGTTTAGCACTGGCCCAGGTATTTGAGCATTATTGTCTATGTTTGTCTTCTTAAGGAAACTGTTAAGTTTTTGCTGTTATGTTTGAATGTTTTGAAAATATGGCAAGCGGTTTCCCGTCCTGTCTGTGTCCGCAGGTTATTAATGAGCGGGTCCTGGAATGTGCCTCGGGAACCTGTCTTATAGGCACCTCCACCGTGCTGAGCTGCTGTCAGGGCATTCTGGCCTCTCCTGTGCTCTCAGCCACCTACTCTGCAAAGTATGAGCTCCTGGTGGAGCTGGTGTGCAGGCTGTGTGCGCTGACACGCTCCGAGCTCGGACCGGGAGACGCCGGCCGGCACCTGGCCCCCCAGGTCTTTGAGGTCTTTCACCAGACCTTGTGCAGCTACCTGATGGTCCAGCGGCATCAGACCAACCCAAACCGAGTTTTCGCCCAGGTCACGACTCACCTGCTCCAGCCTTTCCTCCTGCTGCGCCACCTGCTGGCCGTGCGGGCGTGGCGGGCCGACGACGATCCCCGAATCCGGCACCACTTGAGCAGGGAGATTCGCAGCAAGGTGGATGCGGTGCTGCAGTCGGCTCTCTTTACGCTCGACCACCTGCCCTCTTACAGGGAAGAGCTTCTTCTGGGAAAGGAGGTGACAGGTGCCAAAAGGGGTCCCATCAGTAAGGGCTTGCTGTCTCCCGTCAGCACTATCCTAAAGAAACTCTGTCAGCCTGGGTTCTGTGACCCTTCCCTTCAGTTTGCTGTGAGATCAAACTCCCTGCCTTTGATTTTCAAGTTTTCCCTGGACTCTTTTGGCAAAGGCGGGGAGAATAAGCTGGTGTGCTTTCATTTGTTGGCCCGGTTTACAGCTGCTTTGGACCTGACCGAAGCCCTGACTGTCAAGGGCACCTTCGACCCTGGAAACTGGAGCCTTGCTCTGCTGGCTCTGGAGAACCTCCTGAATTTCAGCCTGTCTGCAGACATCTACAACGTTGCAACAGACAGGATACAGGATGGGGAGGTTCAGTTTGGCTTCTACAGGAAAGTGGCCCAGCTGTTGTTCAGCCACGTGCAGCCCAGCATTCCGGCCTGGTACCGCTGCCTGAAGACTCTCCTCTCGTTGAATCACCTGATCGTGGAACCGGACCTGGATGAGCTGGTGTGTTCGGCCTGGATCGATGCTGATTGTATGGATCAGCGCGTGGTCAGGGCCCGGGAGGCTCTCATCTCTGCCATCTTCCAGACGTATGAAAAGTTGCGGCAGTTTCCCAGGTTGCTGCAGGAGACTTTGGAGGTCATTTGCCGGCCCGCGGCAGACGAACTGCGTCCTCCTGTCCTAACGGCAGCCCTGCAGAAGAGCCTGAGGAAAAGTGTCCTGGACACCCCCCATAGCCAAAGTCTGGAAATGTGCTCCCTCATTCTGGAGAAGGCACAAAGCTGTCTCCTGATAGACCTTGAGGGTCAGGAGGACTTGGCCCTGAAGCTCTTCTCGCTGAGCGTGCTCCTCAACTCTGTGCTCTTCAGTGTGAGGACCCTGGACAACACCACACCCATGCCTGTGATCAAGCGTGCTCAAAGCCTCATGGAGGAATTGGTCAAGGTCATAAAATCTTTGCTAAAGCACCTACAAGGCAGCAAGTCTGGCTCGCTGTGGTTTGAGAAGGTCCTCGAGACCACCCTGTTACTCAGCTACACCCTGGTGGAAGTGGACACACTCTTCAAGATTCACTGCAGTAGATATGTGTCGGTGATTGAAGAAGATTGCCGTGGCCTTGTGGAGGAGAATGTTTGTCATCTCCCGTGTGTAGCTGTGAGCCAATGGGAGCAGGTAGAGTGTCAGTTCCAGCAATGCGGCTCAACCTGCTGGCTCCTGCAGGAGCTCCTGGCTCTCCAGAGAATGAAGCTGATCCTCCTCAGCACTAATGCATCTTCAGCTTCAGAAGGTCAAAATGTTCTCCGCAGAATCTCCCAGTTTATTGTGGGGGTGGGGAGAAGCACATTGGAGGTGGGCAATGGAGTGTGGGATGGTCAGATCAGCACTGTGGACACCACCAAATATCCTGTGGCCCACTGGTTTCACGTAACCTCAAACCTGGCTTTGATTGGCCCATACCTGACTGAAGATGACTTGAGTCATGTTGCGGATGTTCTTGTGAACTCTCTGCTGCAGACAGATGTTCTAGATGGAAGTGCTGAAGATACTTGTCTCTCTATGATGCTCATTTCAAAGCAGCTGCTTGACAGTATGGTTCTACTTGAGTTAACTCCTCTGTACTCTCTTGTAGTGAAACGTTTCATAAGGAGTACCATAGGAATCCTCTCCTTGTCTCCAGAGAGTACGGAGCTAAAGGCTCTCTCTGTATTTATGGAGGCAGTGCACGCGGGAGCTGATGGACAGAAAGAATCACCAATCACAAGACTTCATGATGCTTCTGCTGATGATTCTCTGGCATTCAAGCGACTGGAGCGTATAGCCCATGAGATCTTGAGTTCATTGAGGGCCGGTGTGACCATAACTCTGTCACAGATCCAGACTGAGGAGCTTCTTCACTTATTGAGGGCATGTAGAGTCCTGAGGCCAGATGCCGTGTGTCCTGAAGATCACGCTGAACATTTCTTGCTCCTGTTCTTCATAGCCACAGTGATTCAGTGTGACTCAGCTGTGGAACATGATAAACGTATTGAACTGTTGAAGGAGGTTTATGGTCTCATGGCATCATGGGAGTCTGGAAGAAACAGGGGTTCTGTCCTGAAAGTTA
Source organism: Petrocephalus schoutedeni (assembly GCA_026780765.1). Classification (NCBI taxonomy): domain Eukaryota; kingdom Metazoa; phylum Chordata; class Actinopteri; order Osteoglossiformes; family Mormyridae; genus Petrocephalus; species Petrocephalus schoutedeni. The sequence goes on from JAODKL010000062.1 coordinate 2,205,390, forward strand.
TGTATGGAAATGTTCTTTTAGAAGCTATTGTAACCTCATTAATTTCTCATGACAAAAAGAGTGTCTCCAATGTCCTGGACCATTCTCTTTGGCTGGATTTCTTGGAGGTGTTCCAGAACTTCTTTGGCTGTCTTATTCAAACAATCATCCACAGAAAGACAAGTATCCGCCTCAATCTTGAGAAGTTCACCTCCTTCATATTGGAGAGTAAGGTCATGGTCCAAGCCTCATCTGCTCTCTGTGACACCAGGGACACAAAGTGCCTGCAACCTCTCCAGCTGCTTCTGGCCACATTCAGCACCCTCTGCCAGAGCGTCTCTTCTAACTTGGGCAGAAACAAGCAAACAGATGAGACCTTCATCCCACTGGTGGAGAAGGTCGTTGTCTCTATGGGGTCTGCAGTCCAGGTCAGCCTGAGGCAGGAGACCTGCGGCGTTCTGGGCCAGTCCTTCACTGTGGAGGTGGTGAGGGTCATGCTGCAGGCTGAGTTAGCGCGGGTGGCCAACCTGGCTCCTGGAGGAGAGGAAGATCCCCCAGTGGTCTTTCATCATATGGACTTCTGCAGGGCCTTTGCACTGCAGATCCTGAGGGAGCTGAGCTCCTCTCCCCGCCCTATGAACTTCCTCACCTCCTCCCTCCTCTTCCTTACTGCATATCACTCGGCTGCCCGGAGCACCAAAGACCCTGAGCGGGAGAACTACAGCATGCTGCTGCTGCAGAGCCTTAAGAAGCTTCTCTCAGGTACCAACTGCATCCCGTGAGGCAGTTTGAGAGCTGTAGTCTGTCTCAGTTGATACACGTTGTGCTTTTTTTAACCTGCAACATTTGAAGTGCAGTTTTGTGTCCTGGTTCTGACCGGTCCATCTATTCTGACTTGGCTCATCGTGGTTTGGTTGAAGTCTTTAATCCAGGGGTCACCAATGTTCAGCAAAGAGATTTTTCTGGCTCCCTGTGGGCTGCTAGTAGCTTACGGTTGACGCGTTGGCGACCGCTGCCTCAGACAGATGGGTTAGGGGAGGCTTTATAAAAACACTATAGAGCAAAACCGATAAGCTTAAAATATGTTTCTGAAATATTCTTATTGTTTCCTTGGCACTGTGGCAGCGGCAGCATAGCTAACACAAGCCGGAAAGAATTTTATGATGTCTTTCCAGGTTCTCCTGATGATAGTTAATTCAATGTTGTTAAATCAAATTACTATTAGAAGGTAATGCTGGTATCAGTATTCATATCTGCAGTTTGCCACACAGTAGTGATTAAATATCAGTGTGGGAAATTGATTTAACTGTAAGGCAGGAGGAGGCTATTGTAATGGGGCCAAGCTGGCAGATCGTTCTAGTGCCACCAGAATTAAATGGCTCACTCACTTAGATCTTTGTGAGTCCTGTTATATTATGAAGGGGGGTGACCTTTACAGAATGTTTCTCATCAGGCTTGAGGACCACGCTGCTGATGAGTACATGTGTTGTTGCTGGGTGATGTTTAAACTGATAGGCTTATCCACCCAAGCCATTAAAGTGGGCTTTTAGGATGTTAGTTGACCGTATTCCTGCAAGAGTCTCCTCTGTGACTAAATGGAGGTGGTGGATCTCCACCCTTTGAGTGTCTCGTGTGGATCGCGGCCCAAACCTCGCTCTGCTGTCCCGTTTCAGCACCCTGGCTGTCCGCTTCGGATGTCAGGAAGCTCGAACCTGCGGCTGGGGACTTGCTGGCCCAGCTGGTGACTGAGAGCTCCATCGTGCAGTTCCAGCAGCTCTTGGCGCTGGTGGGGGATGACCTCAGCACACGCTGGATCTCGGCTGGCCGGCACATGGTGGGTCGCGTCCATCTGCTTTATGGCACCTCATTGGTCATTTCGGTTCTTCAGGTGACGTCATGTTTGCACAACACAAATAGAGGTGGCTTGTCTTTCCATTGCCTACATATCCTGCGAGCAGCTTTTCTCCAAAGACTTGGAGAACAAACTCATCCCATCGTTTTAACAGCAGTTCATTAAATGTTTTGGTCAAGGGATCAGCCGCCACTCCCATGGGACACAGACAGCTACCTGTCACTCCTGGGTGTGGCTCCCGAATGCCTTCATTGTGTATTATTGCCCAGTGAATTTGGTTAACAGTAGCCCTCGAAGTAGGACGTGTCCAGCCAGTGGGTTGCAGGAATCCCAAGGTACTCCAGCCAATGGGCTGTGGGAACCCCAAGGCACTCCAGCCAATGGGCTGTGGGAACCCCAAGGCACTCCAGCCAAAGGGCTGTGGGAATCCCAATGTACTTCAGCAGAATGATGGCTTTGCACTAGGACGATTTTAAGAAAATACTTAATTGCGATTTATCAATCAATTTGATTTGCGATTTTTTTTAAACTCCGTATTCACTATATGTGTATAAAAAACTGTAATTGACCACAACCGTACATTGGAAACTGAACTGCGCTATACATTAGTCCAAAGATAAGAATGGAAATATGTGAACTGAATCCAAAATGTATTTATTCTAACAAACGTGATATAGAACATACACCTAATAAACCACAGAACAATTCTTTAGCTACCCGAGCATGGTAAAGTTATTGTACTTTTACATGCACATTTTAAGTTCTGTGTTTGCAAACAGCAAACGGCTTTTTTGACTCATAGCGCTTCCGGAAAGTCCCAAGTACACAAGGGTCAAATTAACAGAGAACAATGATGCATAAAACTACTATCACAAAAGCCGCGACTGTTAATTTAAATAAAGTGATAAAAATAAAGCTATTCCAGTAATAAAAACATTAGGAACATCAGGTTAACAAGCAGCCAATGGGCTGCGGTGTAGAGACGCCCTCTGCCAGCCTTCCAGCCCGAGGGGTTGGCGTGCCACCGCCGGCCTTGGGCGTGTTAGGCTTGGAGCCCGCCACTTAATAAGCGCCGTGTCTTTCAGGAGGTGCGGTGGGCTGTTACGGCCGTCAAGCTGCTGGCCGGCTGTCCGCTCCCAGAAAGGCACTGCAGGGCCTTCTGGGTCACCGTGCCGCAGATGATGTCGGCGATGGCGGTGAGTCCCTGAGCCGCCGGCTCCTAGCGTGGGCCTCCGCTAGGAGCGCGGCCTTCGTCGAGCCAGCGGTGTGAATTCTATCATATGCACTATGACGGATTGAGACATACCCCCCCCCCCTCGAGCTTGTTAAAAACAGAGAAGCACATGCTCTGAAGCGTGCTAAATCGAAAGGGGCGCACTGTGAAGAGTGTTTAATCAGAAGGAGCGCGCTCACTGAAGCGTGTTTAATCAGAACAGCGTTTGCGCTCTCTTAACGCGCGCGTTTGCCTCAGTGTGTTCTGAGCCCAGTCCAGCCATTTTCACTCCAGGGCCCACACACTTTTGATATTGTTGGTGTTACGTGTTACTTGGTGATTTGCACAAGTGCCCTTTTGTTAGTTTGTAGTGAAGGAGTCCTGCAGGCAGAGGGCGCTGACGGACATCTTGACGGTGCCGACCCTGGAGGGCCTGGCGGTCCTACTCCACCGGGGGGAGGGGCTTCTGCGGAACCCGCATCATGTGAGCCTGGCTCTCGGTGCCCTACACTTCGTCCCGCTGGATCACCCGTCGCCGCAGGTCCAATACTCCGCCTTCCTTGCCGTCCACGAGGCCCTGTTCGCCATCATCCAGTGCCACCCCCAGGTGCGTCCGCCGGCGTGCCCAGAAAACCCCTGTAGGCGGGATTATCCTGCTCTGCCAGTCCCTGTCCAACTTTCTCCCATTTGAATTGAAGTAACCAATGGGACGCAAGCTCATTGATGATTGACAGTACGTGTGGATCCCACCCACAGTGGGCTTTTAAAGCCAGCTCTCTTCTGGAACTCCAGAGACTGATGAGTTGAGGCCGGTTACTTCCCTTATACAGGCTCTCCTTCCTGAGTGTCTGCGGAGGCATGGAAAATGGGTTTGCATTCAGTTTCACTCCGACTGTGATTAATTCTGTGTAGGAAACTAGAATAGTTATCCGGAATAATAACCGAAGGGCCTTAAATGCCCAGTGATACGGCCCCGGAAATGTTCCTCAGAAGTCTGTAGAGATGGGGTCCCCCCCCAACACTGTGGGCGCCTTTTGGCCCAGGCTTTGGTGGGGCGGTGCTGCTCTGGAACACAAAGCTCCCTGTTCTGGGGCAGTTCATCACCCTGCAGGGACAAGTCTTGCCTTCTCATGCCACGATTTGCCTCTCGCCCCCCCCCCCTCCCGGCCTGGAGCAATGAGTCAGCATATGGATTCCTTTACTTTCCCCTTTGTGTAAAACTGCCCCCCCCCCGCCCAGTCAGAAAGAGCTCCTGCTTCCATTTAACAGTCGGTTCCAGAGTTTTTACGGCCGGAAGCAGCGCAGATAATTAGGAAAAGGCTTTATGGGAATAAACAGCCAGTGAACGAGGGCGAAGCCGCGGACCTCCACGGGACAGGCACTCTTCAGGAAATGGTTAAAGGTTTCCTGTCTAGCTGCTTTAAATTTAGGCAAAATTTAGTATCAGGGGCCTTTAAAGCAGCTTTCCTTTGGTGACGCCTGTTCCCTTTTAAATAGGGTTTGTCGTCTGCTGGCGAGCATCGGTTTTCCGGGAAGGAAGGAGTCACCGGCTATCTCTGTCTCCGTCTTTTCTCCCTCTCCCTTCCCGTCCGGCTCGCTCCCTCATGCTCATCTTCAAAATCACCCCCCCCCCCATTGACATGAGTGGGAGTACAGCACAAGCCTCGTAGCTAACATTCTGAATTTCACTCTCACTCTCTCTCTCTCTCTCTCTCTCTCCCCTTCACTGTCTCACCTTGCTGAAAATGCCCCCAGCTCTGCTGATGGGGCAGCTAAGCCTGGGCAGATGAGAGGACCCAGGGACACTTTGGGGCAGGGGTTTCTAAGCTATTATCATTCCGGCTGTTTGCTGGCAACTTGCAGAAAGGGCTCCTGGGGACTGAGTGGCCCTGGTCTAGATTTTGCCCTGTTTGAAGCCAACGCTTCTGGTTTCGGTTGCAGGGAGTAGGGGTGGCAGGGGGCTGCGGATGATGCGTACCCAAGGCCCCCTCTGTCCTCCTTTAAGTCGTCAGGCAGCAGTGCGTAGAACATAGACCACCAGTCGTGCATGAGTCACATTTGCCCGTTAAAGGTGGAGTGCGCCTTTGATCCGCCTCCTTGACGGTGATGGAGGTGATGGTGACAGAGGGGATAGTGATAGAGGTGATGGAGGTGACGGTGACAGAGGGGATAGTGATAGAGGTGACGGTGACGGAGGTGATGGTGACAGAGGGGATAGTAATAGAGGTGACGGTGATGGAGGTGACGGTAACAGAGGGGTTAGTGATAGAGGTGACGGTAACAGAGGGGATAGTGATAGAGGTGACAGTGACAGAGGGGGTAGTGATGGAGATGACGGTAACAGAGGGGATAGTGATAGAGGTGATGGTGACAGAGGGGGTAGTGATAGAGGTGACGGTGACAGAGGGGGTAGTGATAGAGGTGATGGTGATGGTGGTGACGGTAACAGAGGGGATAGTGATAGAGGTGACAGTGACAGAGGGGGGTAGTGATAGAGGTGACGGTGATGGAGGTGACGGTGACACAGGGGATAGTGATAGAGGTGACGGTGATGGAGGTGACGGTAACAGGGGATAGTGATGGAGGTGACGGTGACAGAGGGGGTAGTGATAAAGGTGACGGTGATGGAGGTGATGGTGACAGAGGGGGTAGTGATACAGGTGATGGTGATGGTGATGATGTTCCTCCCGCAGGCCATGCTGAAGGCAGCCCCCTCCTTCCTGAACTGCTTTTACCGGCTGGTGGCTTCCGTCATGAAGGAAGGGCGGCAGAAGGGGGAAGAAGAGAGAGGTAGGTCCGGATTCCAGCCACACCCCCGCTCGGCCGTCAGGTTGCCAGATTTTACAAACATCACGACAGAACTGTCAAAGTCACATGGACGACTAGCCGCGGATCCGTGGGATAAAAACAGAGCCGTCCTGGCAGGGAGCAGCCGGGCCCTCTGAGATGGCTGGTTTGAAATCCTGTCACCGTGGTTCAGTCAAATACAATCTTTCTGTTCGGTCCCTGAGCATTTTTCCCAGCAAGCCATGCAGGAAATGAGTCCTGGTCCCCATGGATCACATTCCAAGAGGAGATCAGGGAAATCCCAAATCTGTCAGCGCGGTAGTCAGTGTTTCGCAGTTCTAAAAGGCTCACTAGTCTGATTCTTGACCTGTGGATTAGGCTCCAGAAGTTCCGGAAAGTTCCCCAATAAATTGTACTTTCAGCAATACACTGAATAAATGTAATAAGGAACGGCAGCAGGATCAGGAAGTACGCCTGAATGTATTTCTGCGGTGAAGCTGTGGTTTGCTGTCAGGTTCTGCACCGTGGGCGGCTGAGTCAGGTGACCTTCCACCATCGACAGAAGCGTGATATTTTGGGACGGTAGTATGACATGATTGAAATTCGCTCTCTTCGGTTGAGTGTTCCTCTCATGTCAACATGCTTAATCTCATGATACTTTATCACGGTTGTCTGCTACTGGGATGTCAGTGTTGGGTGTGTTTTTTCATGAACGAGTGAAATCCTTTGCCTAGATGGGTTTTACAGAGGAAATGGAATCGACAGATCCAGTCAACATGTCTGTGGTTTTGGAGCAGGGCTGCCCAACCCTGCTCCTGGAGATCTACCACCAGGAGCCCTATCACAGAGATCTGCCGCCAGGAGCTCTATCACGGAGATCTGCCGGCAGGAGCTCTATCACGGAGATCTGCCGCCAGGAGCTCTATCACGGAGATCTGCCGCCAGGAGCCCTATCACGGAGATCTGCCGTCAGGAGCCCTATCACGGAGATCTGCCGCCAGGAGCCCTATCACGGAGATCTGCCGCCAGGAGCCCTATCACGGAGATCTGCCGCCAGGAGCCCTATCACGGAGAT
>JAODKL010000062.1:2220716-2252331 GCA_026780765.1 Petrocephalus schoutedeni
GTTTTCTTAAATAATCACTTACCAAATAGGCGTTTACTTCTTTTCAATATCAGTAAAATAACTCTCACACAAATAATTCATAAAGACGATATAAAAATGGCGTCCACAAACAAAGTGAGTAGTTCCCGGCACCTACACCGTCTTCATATAAAATGTATTCGCCAGTTACGCTGTTTCCGGTCATACGCACGTAGTGTATTACAATGTGTTCTGTGGTCATACGTAATTTCCATTTCAAACTTGAGATGTCATTTGGTCCTCACCAATATAGCAAAACCTGTATGCACACACACACACACACACACACACACAGTGTGGAGGCAGGAATCAACCACAAGCCCTGGAGGTGCAAGGCATCAGTGACGCCCACTGAGTCACTGAGCTGCCCTTAACAACCACTGTGGCCTTAAAATGAATAAAAAGGATGTTACTCTAAGTTCAGGTATCGTCAAATGACCTAAATGTGAATGTGAGATAAATACTAGCTATGGTGCGCTCCTAAATGTTACAGCGGACCCCTATATTAATGTGCACTTCTGCCAAAAGCCCTCTGTGACACATCGTTAAGCCACCTAACGAAGTGGATCTCGTTTCTTCTCCCTAGACCTCCCCCGGTCTCGCAGTGCTGGTAATTACCCCTCCAGGAGCCGGTGTCTGTGGGTGTCCATGCTGGAATGGGGGTGTGGGAATGCTGGGCGAGGAGGGGGGGGGTTATAGGTGGAGTTCTGTCCTGTAAGGTATAACGGAGCCAAATTCCGTGACTTACAGCGTAGCTTCGGGTTTATAAACCTCTCTGCAAGGCGGCAATGCTATGTGCTAATGGTGCATGCTAAAATGGAAAGCCAGACCAGAAGTTCACCTTAAGGATCAATGCTGAAACCAGGAGCCTCATCGGAGCTCAACAGATAAATGTTTGTCCTCTTTCCACATCAGCTCTATGAAAGCACAGATCCACATGTGTGGGAGAAAACCCACATGAAGAAGCAAGATGTATACACTCCAAACCCCAGCTCTGACCCCAGCCCTCCAACTTACTGGACCCCATCGAATAGCCCACCTCCTGGTAATAGGGGGTTATTTCCACACAGGCTAACCCGTAATGTTGTTATTGTGTTTCACTTGAACCCTATATCTTCCCACGTAAGTCTGTGGGATGTATCAGTGGTTAAACATCCCTAATGAAAGTGGAGGAAGGAGCTCTGAAATGGAGACTTCTTGCTCAATGTGTCCACAATGAGTCTACTAATGGTCACATGGTAAAAGTATCCCTTTAGGAACCGCTTGTGTGTAATTCTCCTAAGCTCTGTCACAAAAATCTGTCTCCAGCCCCCCATATCCAGATTGGAAACAAAGAACTCTGTTACACATGTGTTTGCCGGGGGGTGGGGTGTAATGGCTTCAACATGAGATTTTTCAAAGTAAGCATAATTAAAAGAGGTGAATAGGTATTATTTGACTACTTTAACGGTGAATTGATCTTTATCTAAAGCTGGAATGGAAAGACAAAAATTATCATCAGACCATCTTGACGTTCATAATTCATGATTTATTAAGGATCTTATGCTATAGCTTGTTTCTTCTCCCCAATTAGACTATAATGTGCGATTCAGCAAGAGGGGCGATCGATAACACTAATAACGATGTGCAGCTTTGGCTGAACATATATTGAAGTATACCATGTGACTCCGGTATAGACCCTATTTTCTGGGTATATTCAGGGCTTGCTCCTTGGCTGACATGGGCATTCCGGATTGCACTCATTGGTGGACATTTCCCAGTGTGTGTATGACAGCCATGGATGAAGGGGCTCCTTTGGTCAGCCAAGTTGAAGACCTCCGATGGTTTCACTTCTCGAAAAGAGGTAGAGGGGCGCAGATACAGTCACTGATCTTAGACCTTCTAAATGCTGAATGCCCCCCCCCCCCTCCTCGTGTCTACAGTCGCCATTTTACCCATCGCGGTTTCGACATGTTGCGGGGCCAGCATAAGAATTCATATGAGAATGCGAAGGCCTATATGTAGGCCTACGCTGGCGCTTCCCGCAGTGATCTTTCTATCTCGCGGCTTCTCCGAATCATGGGGGGGGCGCGCCCCTAACCCCTGTGATGTGGAAGGGTCGACCGTGCCTCGGACTTGGGTGTCCTCTGAGCAGGTCATCACACCACATTGTCGCTCATTACTGTGACGGCATCTGTGCGTCTTTGCTGAAGATCCTAGAGGGCGGGGCCTAGTGCTTGGCAAGACATCATAAGAGCTCCCCTGAAGCCGAGGCACCGAGCAGGAGACCACCCCAGCCCGATAAACTGCACTTTTATATCTGACAGCATTTCACTGAGCAGAGGAATCCAGTCCAATGGTGACCGTTCCTCACGGAGGCCTTGGAATCCGGCATTGCAATGGCACTGCAGGCACTGTTCTGCTGAAGCTCAGAGCCCTTTGAACATCTCATTATCTAAACTTCAGACAGTAGGTTGCTTAATGAGCAAGATAATTAGATCATCTGTGTGCTACTGCAGTCTATGAAAAAACAATAGGTTGCTGAATATTAAAGCGTGTGCTTTGTTTCATTAGAGCCTGGAGTATAGAGAAGATGTCTGTGCAACTATGAAAGCATGAGAAAATGTGCTTGATAGTGGCTTGCAGTGTGTTTCCATTACACGTGTAATAATTAAAACATTACCGTTTACAGGGTTGACAACTTTGGTCAGCAGACTGGCATGAGGTTTTCAATTCAAGACACATTTATATATATATATATGTGACAGTTTTATTATCTTGTAAATAACCTATAGGGTTTGCAAACTACCCCAATGCTTTTGAGCAGTGACGTGCGGTGAGGTTCGTGGCAGGTGAGGCAAATTTTCTGATTTTTAGCAGTGAACTGGCCCATGGGCTCACACGCGCCCCCTTCAGTGAGGCACAGGTACTGGTTGCCTCACCTTCTGCTTTTTCGCTGTGGTTTTATATTAGATCAGCAAGACTAAATCAGCAAGGTAAAATTAACATTACCTGTTCTATGGAAAGTGGGGACATATAATATAGCTGTGTGCAGACATATCATTGGTGACATACAGTGAGAAAGCAGAAGGCCAGCACTGGGGGCTCCTCTCTATCTGAACGGGCAATACGCAAATTCAGCAATAACAATTTCGAAAAAAAAATTTAAACGATTGGAATCATACAAAGGTTATATTTACAGCCAGAACAGTACACAAATGTTTATATTTATTTTATCATTATTTGTTTTTTGCTTTTCATGATGACAGCCTCACCTGCCTCCCCTGACCGCACGTCCCTGCTTTTGAAGTAACTAATTTACCTCTAGTGGAATAATGTAGATTTGCCTGAGATTTCCTGCCTGAGTGAGAGTCACGCCAAGTGCTTATAATGTGCGATGCGGACATCTACCCTTCGGTATAAGGGAAGCTTCAAAAGATCCTTATCACACGACAGGATCATTTTACACTAATATGAATAAATGGTATTCTCGTCTTTTATGTTTGGGGGACATAATATTAATATCACGGCCCCACTGGAAATAATGCACATTTTTTAAATGTATAGTCTCCTTCGTAAATCGTGACAATTTCTCTGTTCTAGCCCACGCCTACGTATTTTAAACCTCCAGAAGAAGCCGGGTATGCTGTTTTAGGGGAAAAGGCGTCAGCAAAAAAAAAAACTTAACGATTTAAGCATGAATATTTAAGGCAATGAGGGTATGCGCTGAGCTGGAGCTACGAAAATAACCACAGACAGGCAACTGGCCAATTTCCTGGATACGATTGTGGTTTACTGGTTATTTGCAATACCGAAATAGGAGATTGATCGCTCACCATAAAACACTCCATTATATAGCCTAGGCTACTGTTGCAAACGTGAGCAAATTCCCGACCGTACAGCCGCATGCCAGTCTCGTAATAATAATAACAATAATTATAGTAATAAAAGATCTCCATGACTGCAGCATCAATAATAGGGCCAAAATCTGCGAAACGCCTCCTTTTGAGAGCCTGTGACCATCAGGAGCTGGAGCCGGCAGTGTGGAGGCTCCGCTCCCCGTCCCCGTCACCCCTCCTCCGGCGGCGCCTCTGCGGGCTTTGATTGGATCAGAGCCGGTTACCCTTTCCCCTCTAACCCGGCCATGTCGGCCGTTTCCTGCTCTTTCTGCACCGCCGCCGGAGCCGCGTTCAGCACAGACACATTGCATGTCGGGCATCGGAGGCTCCCGTTAACGCCGATACGGTTCCCCCCTCCGCTTTGCACAGTGATATTTCCACAATCCAAAAGCACGGCAATGCGAAGGAAGTCCAGGATACTGTTATGCTTCGCCGTCCTCTGGGTGCTCGGCATCGCTTACTATTTCTATTCGGGCACAGCGTTGTCTCGGAAGGTAAGATTTGATATGTGCTTTTCTCTGTCCGCGATGGATAAGGTGGCTCTTTCGGCTACGGCAGGAATCGGGGTCAGGTCTCTGTTGGCAAACGGCGGCAGTTGTCCGGCACTTCGATATAAAACCGATGTCCTCCTTTTTGTTTGTCGCATTATTGCCGTTTGTTAAAACAACTAGAGACACTGTGATGATAGGAGTCCGGCTGCTGTTACGTGAAGTTTGCACGAATTATTTGCGTTCACGGGAAGTGTGTTCGGTCCTTTATGGGTCTGTAGCGTGTGTTCCGCCTGCCTTCGGCGTCCCTGCGCCCGCTGTCGCTTCGATCGCACCCGGCTACCCGATTTATTCATGACCGCATTGTTTATTGTGTCCGATTTATTCGCAAGCGGACACATTGTATCCACAATGTAACCTTATCCCCCCGCCCCTGGCGATGGTCATCTACAGACCGCGATTCGCAAACTCCCGTCCGGTACCCCCGTCCCCCCACAAAGGGAGCTTGCGGTGAGTCACACGATTGTGCCATGGCGCTTGATTGAATCGGATGTCTCTGTTTGCCGATTATCATTTTGGGTTACAGCAGACCCATGCAGCACATGCATGTCGCCGTGTGATTCTGCCCGCGCCGGTGGCAGGCTCCCTATGTGCCCCTTTACTTTAGACATTGCTTTTTGTTGGAGTTGCATACGGGTCTGTGGAAATTATTCCTCATTGAAAAAAATTGTAAATGGCACATTGCTTCTGATTTCAAAGACTTTTAATAACTGGTTAAAGACAACCCTGTTTTCATGTGAGCTCATGACTGCCGCGAAATCAGTTCGCCTTCTAATAAATAGCCTGCAGTTGCTTTTATCTGCTCCTCACACTAAGCTGGACCCAGTTCGCCGCTCGATCTAGTTTTAGTCCTTAAAAAACCCGTATTGTCGATCAAAACGGTCTCAAGTTTTTCATCCCCGAAGCTCGGCCGATTTGGGTTAGTCTTGTTTTAATTATGCATTGGGGTTCGGTTACAGTGTATCGCTTTACGTGACGTGCCTCTGATGAAAAAGAAGCCAAATTTATCAGACGGTAACAATGAAACGATCGGGGGGTGGGGTAGTATTCAGTGTGTCAGTTGTGGTTGGGGTTATAACGTTGCCCCTCCCGTGCTGTGCACAGTTCCTTCTTTTACGGTGGTCGTTTACAAGTGTCATGCTTGCAACACATGCTGCCTCGGGTGCTGCAGGACGCAGCCGAGCTCGGTGCCGGTGCGCGCCTCGAGCAGATGCGGTGCCGAGGCTACCGCACGTGGGGCCGCGGACTCGGTCGACTTGCAGCATTTTTCAGGTATTTATCAGGTTCCTCTGCTGATCGCTGCCCTCCCGGCCTGAGCACAGAGCCATTGTGGGAGGAATGTAAAATAGCGACTGACGGCAACGCCGCCGGCATCGTCCTTTCATCTGGAGGTTGGGTTGGAGAGAAGATGTTGTGGTTTTTTTTTTTTTTTTTTTGGGGGGGGGGGGGTCTTTAAATTCTTTTGCGTGGGCTTCCTGCAGGTTTAGGGAAGGTTTTCAAATTAGTGTCTGTTTTATGGCTGGAAGAGCAAGCAGCAGTACTTACTGTCCAAATAATTAGTTTGATAAAGGCATTAGAAGCTGAAGTCGGGTGTGAAGAGTGACACCCCGGGGAGTCGCTTGGCCATTGGGCGCACACCTGGAGCCCTGTTCTCTCTGGAAGGTATGCTTCTGCTCCAGTGATGGCCCCTGTCACCGCTCCGGACACTGTGCTTCAGCTCGCCGCCTTCCGTCTGATTGCATGCTTTTTAAATCTAGCTTTCTGACATAAAGAGGTGGCCGGAGAGGTGAGTCACAAGGAGGAAATGTTTCAGGATCGGCTTCACTTGCTGTGGAAGGAGGACCAAATGTGGCCCTTGATGGTGATGCCCCCTAGAGTCAGGAATGGACATGACTGTTGCTCCCCCGCCATTGGGGTGGTCTAAGGGCCTGAATTGTACTTCCCACCAACTTTCTCATGTCTGGTCAGTGCTATGCTCAGTAAGCTAGGACAATGTGCCTGTCATCAGATGGTTGCCAGTTCAAATCCCATTGGTGGTATTTGTGATTTTAACACTGGGCCCCAGTTGTTCCAGGGACTGACTGACCCTGCTTTATCGCAACAATGTATGCTGCTTTGATTAAAATCGTCTAAGTAAATAAAAATGTAGCTGAGCTCATTTCAGACGTCTGCGGGTTCCACTCGACAGCCCTGTTTTGGCCAGCCACGTGTACCCTTGGTGTGGGGTTTGGCGTCCGTCCCAAGCTGCAGCCATGCTTTGAGCGGCAGAGGGGTTCGGCTCTGCCCGGTGGGGCGTCCCGCAGCTGCTGCTGACATTCTGCTGTCTCATCAGACGGGGTGGCCATCTGTTTTGGCGTCCTGCCTTTTCTGCTCCATTATTTAAACACCGTCCTAAAGACTCCATGTTTCCATTTGGGTGGGTTAATTACCAGTCATTCTGGGCAAAGTTTAACTCTTTTTGGCTTTTTTCAGGAGGAATGATGTAGCTGCATGAATGCAAACCACAAAATGGGTTGCACCTTTGACTGGAAAATAGCAAGTTGGAGTGGCAATGGAAAGCGTACTTGGATTTGGTGACATCAGCCGTGTGCATATTTTGCCGGGGGGGGGGTTAAACTGTGCTTTTGGTGTGAAGTACGTGACTCGTAAGGTTGCGCTGGTCAATAACCGTCACTCTGGGAGGGAATTTCATAATGACCCTGATGTAAATTCACACTGGCAGTTAGCTGGAGAGTCTGGTGATGCCTCATGGGAATTGGCATAGCGAAGAGGCAGATGCGGGGAGCAATCTGAGGCCGCTGATTGTGTTAGTTCCGAGAGACGCGCCTCTCTGGGGGGGCGAGCCTCAAGTTGGGTTCATTGTGTTGCGTCGGGAACCGAGAGATCTGCTGTCAGAGGTTCATCTGCGTGTGGGGAATGATCTTCTGTAAGATGTTTTGTGTCTAGGTAAATTGTGGCCTTTTTGGGTGTCGTGTCATTAACTCGGCACCATTCGAGCGCTGGCCTGGCTTCACCCGCAGGCCCGATCCCCTGCGCCGCGTGGCGACGTGTCTCTCCCGCCGCTCCTGCTCTTCTGTCACCTTCGTCCTGCCCACCGCTTTTATGTGCCCTAATAAAATCATCTAAGGACTTCTTAAGGGCCCCAGTCTCCCCCCTCCTCTTCCGTGCTGCGCTGCACTCGTCCGGGTTCCATGTTTTCGTGGGGAACTGACCGCTACCGGAGCGTGGTCGGGGGCCAGGAGCAGCATGCAGGGAGATTGGGAGAATCTGGCGGAGAGGCGTCTGTTGGACAGGCTGTAACCTCCAAGAAGAGAGAAGCCTTCCTCCCTTCATTCTTTCCTTTTAATTGTTGTTTGTTTCTGTTTATTAATGTGTAAATCTTTTTATTTTTTACTGTCTAAATGCATGCTGAGCTACTTGTGAACCTGTAATCTATCCATCTAATTTTTTTCTGCCCTTCCGTTTTGCCCTCAGCTGCTGTGAGGCCTGGCTGAGTGTTGGGGTAATGAGGTGCCCCTTGGTGCAGAAGGCCTCTGAGCATTTCATTGGAGGCTGTCGGCACCAGAGGCTGTCGCTAAGGCAGCTGGGCCTCCTCAGGTCGGACTCTGTCCCAGAATGCAATGCAGCGCTGCGATTCTCAGGTTTTGGTTTTCATTTCGCAGTGTCCTGCTTTAAAACATTTGCCTTGAGAAGATTAACACTATCGCTGAAAGTCCTTGTTTTTTTTTTTTATAATTCTTTTAAATGTTCCACTTTTTGTTTGTGACGTTTCCAAACTCTAGCTCGGACTTTTCCCATGAGCTTAGACACCATATCTGGCCTGTGGGTGGCGGAAAAGATAATTCAGCAGCTACCCGGACTCAAACCCTTCAGACGAGTGAAAAGGCGTAAACACTTGCAGAGGGTGTGGCTAAAATTGACCCCGCCCAGCTCCCTGTGAATGGGCCAACACCATGCTTGTATCTTTCAGGCTCCGCCCTCTTCCCAGGGTGTGGCTCGAGACTGGTCTTCACTTTTGCCTGGAGAGTAGTTAAGGCTGCCGCACACACTCACTTGCCGCTGGTGCCGCCAACGGTGATGAATAGCGCTATTACTTTCGCTAGAGACTTTTGGAGGGAAGCAACGCTTTGAAAAATGTCCCCTTTTCTAACAGAGTCATCAAACATAGCAAGTCTGCTCTACCCCCTCACACCCCGGAGGCGGACCCGATGAGGGGGCCGCGCCACTTTGGGGACTTTCTGGGGTTCGGCACCTTGCTGGCACTCTGGCCGGATGCGGCCTGTGGCATTTCATGGGGCTCATTGCTAATCTCAGATAAGCAAATGGCCTCTGGAACACCGAGGGTCCTCGGAATATTTTGTTTATCTTGATAAGGATTAATGGCCAGAGAAGTGAGGAAATCTGCGGCGCGTATGTCTGCATTCATACACGCAAAGGTCGTATTGCCCTTGACGCTTTACGTGCCCCATGTGTTTTTAGGAAATTAAAATCTGGTGTTGGGCTTACCGCTGATGCAGCTGCCCCTTACTGTGCTCTCTCTCATCGCAGCCGGTGTCTGGTCACCCAGGGCGGCCTGCGGCTCTGCCAGCGCGCGCGTGTGTGTGTGTGTGTGTGTGTGTGTGTGTGTGTGTGTGTCGACTGGCCTCTTTCCGTGGGACACTGGTGGGGGTGGGGGGCGGCATTCTCCCCCACTCATTTGCAATGTTAGTTTTGGTATATTGTCTTTACCAGTTGATAGTTGGACAAAATGGCATGGATTATAGAGCTGTGTGTTTGTGGAAGAGAGGGAGAGACACACACACATTCCCCCTTATATTTATCAGAGTGCTGCTGGGGGATGCTGTACCCCCTGCTGTACCACTGTCATTAGATGAATGGGCTGCACCAGCCTCTGTAGGGCCTGTAATTTTCGCAGCCGCCCGGCCTTCTCCAGTGGAAATACAACCTGCATTATAACCAGCCGCTCTGTCAGACTATCCTACCTTCCGGCTCTTTCCATTTTGCTTCGTCTATCAGGTACCCGGCAGTGGAAGTCTGATGCCATGTTTAATCCATGTTGGTGGTTAGCTGTGGTCCCTTGTGGCTTGGCCCTGGCCTTCCGCCTCTCTGAACACAGGCTTCCCAGGGCCGATTTGGGGTGCTGTTTGAGCAGCCATAATGGTTGGCTGGAGGGGGGGCAGAGCACCCCAGTACCGTGCCGGAGGGCCGGTATGTGCGTCATCCTGACATTAAGCCAATAGTGGGCCAGAACCTGCGACGTTCATGCTTTTGGAAAATGTGTCTGAAATGCATGCATCTGATACATTTGGTGATGTCACAGATGACATCATCAAACCATCATGCTCATCTAGAGGCTATTAAGACTTGCGGTCAAGTTGATTTTATGGTTTATGATGGGCATTCTTTTTAGAGGCTTTGGAACAAAATCCTGCACCTGTATACCCATTTCGGGCTTCTGTCGCTTAACTCGCCCTCAGTCACTCTTTTACCTTTCCGCTAGCGGTGCCTCTTGAGCCTCTTGCTCTGTAAGCACCGGCTCACTGCAATCGTCTCAAACTGCCGCGACAAGTATTTCAACGTGACCCTGCAGGAGTGTCAGCGGTCATTAAATGTGGCAGTCGTGAGAGACGGGCGCTGAGACGGCAGGCAACATTCCTCAAGTTATCCATTGTCTTGTGCCATGCGGGCTTTGAATGGTGCGCCCTGGGCCTTTCTGTGCCGTGTCAGCGATCATTACAGTGATTATAGGTCGAGATCCCGCTGAGTGAATGAGCTTTGAAGACGCAGTATTAGCGGCCAGTACGTTTGGCTTGATGGATGGGAGCTGAGCGTGTCCCTGCAGGGGAATCCCGTTCGCCCGAGTGCCACGTTACATTCAGACACGTGTCAGACATTTCGCAAATAAGAGCAGAGTCCCCCAGGCAGGGGGGTACCCAGATGTGAGGGTATGAGCAGAGAAAACGGCAGAGTATTTTCTGGAAAAACCCCAAGCAGTGCTTGCTGCCCCTGGTTATTTAGCTCTGCTGAGTGTAAATACAGCCTTTAAGAACCTCAGAGTCTGACCATCTCTTGGCTGAAACAGTTCCTCAGCCCATCCTCTGTTTAATATACCAGGCAAACAGTTTAAACCTGTTTTTTCCACTGTATCTGCCGGAGCAATATGGCCAACATCTTGGGGCTTTCTTGCTTATCCTGGCTTCCTTGAGCCACAGTCCCTGTGAGATGGTCAGTAGGAGCACCTTGGGGCAGGATCTCAAATTCCGCGGCCGCGTCTCACTTCGAGGACAGTAATCGTGCGTTCCATTATCCTTGGAACTCTGAATCCGAGTCAGATTTCGAGTTTCGAGGCCGGAAGTGACGACATGCACGCTCCCATTTCTTGAAAATCTTGAGAAATATCTCGGAGCAGTCCAGAGTACCCCGAGTTTCGAATTCAAGATGGCTGCTCACTGCAAAGACTTCCGTGGTGCTGTGATATTTTACGTTTTTTAAGCACTTTAGCGCTGTTTGAGTCAACTTCGTAAGCTGTGTACACCGTACAGTGTTATTGTAGTCGATAGATGTGTTGCTAGGGTGAATGGCATACGCTTGGAGCCATTCGTAGTCCGAAAGAGCTAGCGCAAGAGCCACTTTCTTGGAGGCTTCCATCTTGGATCAGAGTTCGGCAAGTGGAATGCATCTGACTTGGTTTTCCCCGAGTTTTTAGCGGATATGACGTTGTCCCGAGTCCCGAGTTCCGACTGCCGAGGATAATGGAACGCACGATAACACACATCCTTCGGAACGCCACAATCCTCTGAAGGTGATATGGATCACCTATGTCATGGATGTCCAGCATTTCCGCCCCTCCTGGAAAGAATTGTCCGTTTTGTTGTTCCCAGACCGGGACATGGCGAGCAGCTGTGTGCGCCTGTGTGCGCCTGTGTGCGCCTGTGTGTGTCACTTTGCCGATACTGAGCTGAGGCTGTATCTGATGTATTGACGTCTGTGAATTAGGGACGCAGGTGGTTGTTCGGTGTGGCTGACTGAAAACTTGTTTCCGCTCCTCCGCTCCTCCTCCAGCAATAATGTTGGTCTTTCTCGCCTGACCGGGGCATTGGTTTGTTCCCATTCAGAAAAGTTGTCTTTGCATGTCGTTTTTGTTGACCCGATCTCCATACTGTCCCTGTGAACCTTCATGCATGGAAACCCCACCCCCGATAATCTCATCCTTCCTGCTCCTGAGCCACGATGTTGGGCCCTGATGAGTGGTGTTTCCGGACATGGGCAACCCGCCCACAATGTGTCATAGAACCCGAACGGATTTGGCCAATCGGAAGGGGTGGAAGCGGATGGGAAAGCCCTGTAAGGCTCATATGACCAAGGAGTCTGTTTCAGTGGCATCTCTGAAGGCTTGAGCAACATGTGCTCTTCTCTTCTTATCTGGGGTTCCTTCCTCCAGCTGTGAAGGAATGAACCCCCCCCCCCCCCCCGAGTCTGGTGTTGTAATCTGAGCTCACAGCTGCCTCCTTTGCCGATGACTGTCATCACACTGCAATCTTATCCCCATCTCTTGAGAGCCCATGTTGTGAGTTTATTTTCATGTTTTGTTTTATATTTGGGAGTTCCGCTGTCGATGTGTCAGACGTGCCCGTTCGAGTTCCACGCAGGGGAATCGGCACCCTCCTGTTGCACCCGTCTCCCGGACACGCCGTACTCCGGCACCCGTCCAGGCGTCCCTGCTTGCCGCACTGGGGCATCCTCTGAAGCCGGTTGTGACACCTCCGCTGCAGTTCTGCTCCGATGGGCTTTATGACATCCTGGCGCAGTCGGATCGGGCCGCTCGCATGAATCTGTAAACGGCTGAACAAGCCAATTATTACGAGTTCTTTCTTTCCCATGGGGAACGTAATAATTGATACGCTGAATGTTTTTTGCCCTTTCATCATGCAGTGCTGCTGTAATTCTCTTTCATAGAGGCATTGTTCGGAAAGGAGCTGAAACTGGGCACTGAGCAGACTGATCATTCTGATGCAAAATCTTAAGCACCCTCATAAGATTTGGTTATAGAGTTCATATTGCACAGCTGTGCTGTTCCTCTGCTTGTTTTGTGGTTCCCAGCATGTCTGGTTTTTGCCTGTGAATTTCTGGATCTGCTGATCCGCTTTCTTTGGATTGGAGGAGCCAGCTTCCTGTCCGTCGTACGGTCTGACCCCCCCCCCCAGCGCAGCAGGCTGATCTGTCCTGACTTCATCTAGCAGATCATTGCCGTCGGCTCCCCCAGTCTGGATTTAAGTTTAGCAGCCCATGCTGGGGTTTGTCATGTAGTGTGTGGGAGCAGGTCTTCCAGTGCGCTCCCCCCCCCCCCGCAAGATGCAGCTCCAACATCAAAGCCTCCTTGACAACCATTTACAAGAAAACCTTAAATAATTCATTAACTGAGCTATGCTCCAGCCCCCCCCCCCCCCCCCCCCCCCCCCCAACCAAAGTGGGTTTACAGTCAGTGGGCGGGATGGCATGCAGTCGTGGCATGCAGTCAGGTGACATTGCTGGCTTCCCCTGGGGGCCTAAATGCTGCCCCTCCGTCCCCCTCCGGCAGTGGGACCGCCCTCCCAGCACATGCCGGCAGGGACGTTCGTACGTGAGGACGCCACCTCTCAGTGATTGCTCACTTCACCTCAGGGCACCTTGTGCATTCAGGCTCCTTTTGGTATTGGGTGGGGTGGGGATTTCACACCCTTGGTTTTCATTTGAATGACAACGTTGCCTTCTTAGGATGGTGACCGTATCATTCCTGAAATGCATCTTTGATATTTATGGATCTTTAATTTTGATCAGCATTTAAAATAAATAAAAATTCCCGTCCCTGTTTCTGTAGGTAATAACAGCAGTAATTATTCTTAGCTGCTTCTGACTAACTGTAAATATACAGGAAATGCTTATTGCGATTGTGGCATGATTCTGTGATGTTGAGGCACCAAGCATTGGATACCTCTGGTCTGTGTGTGTTTTTGTGACTGATGATTTTTGGTGCTTAGTGACCATGCTATTAGCACGGATTAAAGGGGATGTAGTGTTGCCCTAACTCATCTCGTTCTGCTGACTCTGCTGTGGTTCAAATTCAGCCAGTAATTACGGATGCAAATGAACAATAATTGATAAACAACCCTAATTACGCAGCATAATTGCAGTTGCAGGTAGTGCTATTGAGCTGTGTCAGAAAGCATTTGCGTTATATCGTAATCTGCCGGAAACAGTTGTTTTAACTAATTGAAGCTGCTCTTATAAATTTTGCTGCACTTGGTCTCGTGCCTGAAACGCTGCAGAATAATTCTTTGAAGATTTAAAAAATATTTTCTAATTGTTTTCTGCCTGTAAGCCCATGATGATGGTTTTTCTTGTTGTGCTGGAGTCTCTGCTTTGTTCTGAAGCTTAATGTTTTTTGCTTAGAACGCTGTGGTACTTAAAACCTTTCGCTTACGCACGTCACCGATGAAAACTCCTTTGAAGCTGTTACCAGAGAGAATATGTCGAAGCGAACTTTGGTATGAACTGAAAGCTTAATTGGGGAACTTTTTGTATAAGAAAATGACGATGTTGAGAATAAGCCTTGCTTTTAAAAGCGGGGTATGAGAGGGCCCTGTCGGATGTTTAGTGAGGGGTGAGGCAGATGTGTGCTTGGCTTAGTAGAATAACATCGCTATTTTGCGATCTGCACGGCCACTTGTGTCGTGTTGCAGGAATAAAGAGGAGATAACGGTAGTCGTACGAAGAATTTTTGTGAAAATATTTCAGATAATGTTGTCATGACCCGCTTCCTCAGCGTCTGGTTCCGCCTTGTGTGTCGAGTGGAGAAAGGCCTTCATGTGTTGCTAAACTGGAGTGTCTTTACCTGCAGTTTACCTGGCTCTCTCGGGTATGAGTTACGCGTTACAGCCTCATGAATAAACGCTGGTTTAGTAAGCATCCCCCCCCCCCGCGCACGTCCGGTTCGCCACCCCGTCCCAGATTCCTCGCTGCAGATGTATCGCCGTACCATAAACTCTTATTTTGGGCTCCGCGTGCCGCTTTTAGCAGTGAGACTCACTCAGGTGTGCCTGCCGTTATGTGGGTCAGGACAGAGCGTGCCATCGTGGGGCGACGTGGACTCGCCCGGAGGGGGGTGCAGGCTCGCCCCCGGCTCCCAGCCTGTTTACACAGTCTGCGCCACATGGCCCGTGCCCCCCCCATCCTGCTGATCTGGGCCTCCTGCTGGCCTCCTGCTCACCTCAGACATGCAGCCTCTTTTCAGCAAGTTACAGTGCTGTCTGTGATGAGGAGAGCGCCGGTTCTGGTCCTGGGAGGAGCAGAGTGACGTGACTGTTGGGCCCCTGAGCGAGGCCCCGGACCCCCATTGCTGAAGGTCCTGGCTGACCATGCTTTTGTAAAAAATGTCTGTCTGGGCAAAAGTGTCTACTAACCAAATCAAAACTATCAGGTGCACCGTTTCTTACACGAGAAACTGTCATTTTGGCCCAATAATTCGGTAGCACGTGATCAGACGGAGGGGACATGGGGGGACGGGGTGTTTCGGGGTTCCATCCTAATACAGATACTTGTTTTTATTACTAATAGCCACAGATCGCTCTGGTTCTGGTGCTGTATGGGGAAAAGCCCTTTACCAAGAGCCAGTCGATGTCTGTCTTCCCTGTTTCTATAGAAAACTGTTTATATTCTTATAAACAGTAATTGGGTCCAAACTCCAGTGACTTGCAGTCTTCAGTGCCGATGCGTCTGAGCTGCATCCATGGCAGCTCTCATGACAAAGAATGTAAGCCGTCCAAGTTTGGGCCCAGTTATTGTTTATTTGCATGGTTGTCAAACTAATGGGACTAATCCTCTGTGAAGGTGGAGTGTGGGGTTTAAAAAAAGGCTTATTCTGGGCATTGTTATGGAAAGTATGTCATTGTATGCATATAGTTATTAAAATGATATATGTCCACCCCCCCTTGTACGTAGGCCCAGACACACACACCCATCTGGCGCTGGCCTAGTCTCCCTACGCAGCTTTGTTCCTCTACCCACCCCTGTCTGGGATGCGGTTATGGCTGATTTTCTCCACCGGATGGTCTCCAGCGAGCCCCCCCCCATCCCGCCTTCCCAGAGCTGCCTGTGGACTGACCCGTCTGCAGCCCATCCCGGGCAGACATGGGGCTGGAGTGCACAGGGCGTCAGACTTGCAGTCCAGTGCTGAGAAGGTGGACTAGCAACAAACTAATCCTGCTAACGCTAAGCTAAGTTAGCTAAGCTAACCTCCTGGCTTTCCTTAGGAGAGGGGACTCTAAAGGGGAGACTGGCTGCCGTGCCCTGGGTGCTTTTCTGCAGACATGTCCAGGTCTGTCGCTTGTTTTTCAGTCCCGAGGGAAGTGAGGGACCTCATTCACAGCCACGCTGAAACGTACAGCTCATTGCTCAGCGCATTGATTGTAAACAGTGTTAGCCTTGTAGTGTGTGAAATGGGTAATGGTGGCATCCTGGTAAAGGTGTCTGTTTGGTATCTTGGTGCTTTGGAGCTGGCTGGTGGAGGCACTGTTTTTGTCACCACTAGGAGGCGCTCTTGAAGGGGTGGGTAATTAACAGTCTGGGATGTTGGAGGGCCCGTTAGCCTATGGTCTAACGATGTTACCGGCTATAATGTATAACCAGCTAACCACCAGCAGCCCAAGTGTGACATTCTAAAAACATGAGACAACAGGATGTGGAGAGAGCCCCACAGAGACTGACCCCCACCCCCAGCCTGTGCACGGCTCTTGGAATGGCCTCAGGCACCGCAGTAACAGAACCACATGAGGGAAGAGACACTGGAGGAGCCAGCCGCCTCACTTGCTTTGTTGATGTTTTTCCGTCAGTTTTACATGACTTAGGTTTGTGGGTGGGTGGGAGACCTTAGCTGGAGATGGAGCAGGGCATAGTAGAGCCTGAGCGTGCTGTCACTGTGGGGATTGGGCACGGCAGGGCCTGAGTGTGCAGTCGCTCTGGGGGCGGGGCACTTCAGGGCCTGGGTGCGCAGTTGCTGTGGGGATGGGGCACGGCAGGGCCCGGGTGTGCTGTCGCCGTGGGGGGGGGGGCACGGCAGGGTCACAGCAGGGTCACAGTGGGCGTCTCCCAGGCCGTTTGCTGTTTATTATCCACCCCTGTTTGTACATTCAGAAGAGGGAGTTGCGCCCTGACCGCATGGGCTCCCTCTGCCCCGGGTATCTCTGCTCGTCCCTTTCAGAAGAACAACATAAGCATGAATAATTGAGCGCAGTGGCGGGCTGGCGTTTCGGTTCCGATGGAGGCCTCTCCCGCCACGCTCCGGGCCACTGGAGCAGCCAGGCGCACTCCCGGCTCACTTACGGAACGCGACAGCGGGGAGAGGCGGCATCGGAATGTCAGTCCGGAGGATGAAAGGGCGGGTGTGAAACGCGGTTAAGCGTCACCGTGCCGGCCTGCTTTTGGCCATTAGGTACGGCAGCCATTCACAGGCAGTGCGGCAATACGGAGGCCGGGGGGTCCTCCCTGTTCTGCCTGGATGGAGAGCCCTGGTCCCGAGCTGAATTCACACCTTCCCTCTATCATTTGTGGTGTACAATAGAGTAGATTTTTTTTTCTTTCCCCAAGCTGAGAGGTATAATGACTACTGGCATCCCACAATAGTCCACGGATCCCAATAAACCACATCGCACCCTCGGGCTCCGGGCTCTGAAAATGCATGCACTTTGAACTATTCGTAAGGGCAACGAAAAAAAATTGCATGATGTCACTGGATAAGCGGCCCTCCTGTCCGGAGGCGAATCTGCCACTTTAGTGTCTTTAACCACAGCTGAAGGAAGTTCACAGCCCCGTGATTGTCTTCCAGGTGCTGTCGTCCCTAATGCCTGAGCCATCTCATTACTTTTAGTATCTTTTAAAACGGCTTCCGAACTAAGAGGCGCATGTTAATTTCTAACTTTTTTTGCCTGGCTTAAGGGAATCTCGGCTCTGTGGAGAGGATGAATCAAAATGTCTGCTGGCATCCATTCTATGTGTAATTCGCATTAACCAGTTTGCTCTATGCCTTTGGGGGGACTGGACACTTTTATTAGAACTGATTTTGAACCCTGGGGTGAATCAGTCAAAAGCATTTTTTTTTCTAAATGTAATGTGGACCAGGTATCGCAGAGTAAGGGTAGGGGGGCATTTCTGCAGGTCTTGTAAAGGAGCATTTATTTTCAGTCAGTGTTTTTTTTTTTTTTTTTTTTTTTTTTTTTTATTGCTGAGAGCACGCACACACACCCTTGCGCACACACACACCTCCTTGCTGCACCTGCCAGGTGCAGCGGGAATACGGCTCTTCGCCTCCAGGAGGGTTACGGTAAAATGACTGACGCCAAATTAATTAGGATCCACCTGGTTAATACCCGGTGTGTGCCGCACAGACCCACGATTCAGAGAGAGCCCGAGTCGCTGGCCTGCTCTGTCATTTACACCCAAGCCTCTGCTGCTGTTCCCCTAGTTGAGATGGGGCCCAATCTGGCTGCACATCAGAGAATTCTGGGATCAGCAGACCAGGGACGGCACCCGTGAGAGACTCGGCGAGTCATGGGGGGCTGCTGGAATAGGGACATGTAGCTATATACTAGTCAGCCAGCCCAGGTTTTTGCCATGTGTATAGTGTAGGGCTGCAACTAACGATTAATCTGCCGATTTTTATTTTGTCAATTTTAAACGATGAATTGGATAAATTGGATCAGAAACAATATTATCTAAATTGACGGGGCAGAAAAGTACACAAAGAAAAATGCAAATCAAAAAACCCGGTAACAGAACATTAACACTTGTTGTCTATATTTACAGCAATACACAAAAGTGACCTATACTATATCACATATACTCACAGACGCAGTTACTTTCATCCCTGTCTAAATGCAATTCATCCTACCTCACTCATGTGGCGAAAGATGGGACTGCCTGGGCAGGCAAGTGTGCAGCCTTGGCTACCTAACAGGGCATTTCGCCGTTGAAATAAGAACAGGGCAAACAGAGAATGAGTTGGGGAGTAGGTTTCATTTCGGCAGACGGGGTGTGTGTGTGTGTGTGTGTGTGTGCGTGCAATCGTTTGCGCTCCGTTCAGCTCCGTCTGCGGGTGAAGTTAACTTCTCCGCGACATAGCAAGTTGTGCACTAATAGCAGGACGCAACGAATCGATAATTAAATTTGTTGCCAACACTTTTAATCGATTTTTATCGATTTTATCGATTTCGTTGTGTCAGCCCTAGTATAATGCAGTGTTTCCTCTGTGTGGATGTGTTTGGAAACTTGATAAAAATATAAATAAGTACGCATCCCAAGTCCTGCTTCAGTGCCTGTGTTACAAGGCCATGCTGCCCACACCACATGGCAGCCATACTGTGTGTGAGCAGTAGGGGGCGCCCTGCTGCATTCTCCCCCCCGCGAGCAGCGGGCCGACCGGTGCTGAGCTTTCCTTGCCGCGGTTGATACAGCCGTCATTCTGCGGCATTTTTTTCTTTTTTTTTTTTTCCTTTTCCTATTTTCATTCGGCAGAAGGCAATGGTCCTATTTTTTATTTTTTTTATTTTCTTGTCTATTTTCTTTGAAAGCCTCTAGCTTTCCAGTAAGGCTTGGATGAGGAGTGCCATCTTTGCAGCCTGGAGCCTCCGGGCCGCTATTCCTGATGGCACTTTGCATGGTGGGAGTTTTCATTGACTGGGCTGGTGGAGCACGCCTACCCCTCAGTCTCAGAGCTGCCGGTGTCAGGTTCCTGGCCCGGTTCTGGTCTGGCGTGATCGTGGTCCTCTCTCTAGCTGGCGTCTCTGGCCTGACAGAAAAGGACCGTTTCCTTGTAACCACGCCTGTTTCCATGGAAACTTTTCTGCTTTTCTCATTTCTGAGACTCCATCGCAAGGTACGCCCTGCCCTCACCGGACGGCCTGATGAAGTGCCGTTCTCCATGTCTGTCTTAACTGAATATGTCCTCAAATGAAGAAAGGGCTTCTTGTAAAAATGCAAAGCTTTGTGGAAACCAGTCAGGTAAATAAAATGCTGGAACTTGGTGTGACCTTGGAAATGGTGTTGGCCTGGAGCCTGGCTAATTTTTAACTGTTATCCACAAAGTGCCGTATTGGGCCAGCTCCCCCTAGGACTCGGAGATGAAGGACAGCTTTGGCTGTTTGGGTGTTAATTATTGGCCTCATGGGCTAGGGTCTTGCGGGCCACACACAGGCTGCAGTCGCTAAGCGACCTGCATTGCCTGGGCAACCAGGAGCTAGACCGAGGAACCCTTTCCCGCTGCTCGCCTGAGGTACGAATCCCCCCTCAAGCTCTGCTTTCTGTGTAACTTTAGTAGATCTTACCGCAGTCTGTTATGCCGCTCTGCAGTCCAGGACCCTGATGTCAGGGAGGGTAGTGAAATCCGATTGGCTGGTCGAGAGGTGCTGTGCTCTCTGATTTGAGCTTGAGGATGCGATGGGATTAATTATTATTAATAATTCCAGGACACCAACAGCAGACCTCTTTTGGAAATGGCCAACATGCAAATGAGCCAAAATGTCCAAATTATGTAAAACAAAAAATGTATAATTAAACAAAATGACATGGTTCTTTTTGTAAACCAAAATCTAAATTAGCTGTGTATCACAGCGTAATTGTGTGTGTGTGTGTGTGTATACGCAAATGTGTGAGAGAAATCTAATTCTGGGCTTTAGCAGAAATGCTCATTCTGCAGAATATGAGCTGCTGGTCCCCCCCCATCCACCCAGCCAGCTGTTTTGTACAGCGCACCTTCGTTTTCATCCCATTTTGGATACTTGACCCTAACCACCACGCCCCCTGCTGCCTGTCCAAGACTTGACGGGCTGTCGAACCTGGGTTTCTTTTTCCCAGGAGCAGATGTACACTCTGTCCTTATAGTGACCCCCCTATCCTCATGTGCGTGCATCTACCTCGCCAGATGAGATGTGCATTATTTGTCCCATGCAGATGTTGTCTGTCGGGGACAGGACGCTCCGGCGTAGAAACCGACTGCTGTCCATGAATTCCCGTCACCTCAGACTCGACCTACCAGCCATCAGCGACCGTAGCAGGGATGCGGTGGGGGTTATGCTGGGTGCCACTGGCTGCCGCTGATCTCTGCCTGTGAAGACGCTGCCTGTCTTTGCCCCCCTCCCCCCCCTCCCCCTCACGGTGCTCCGTCACTCGCCTGGCCTCCTCAGGGCTGTTATGTTGAGCCTCTGATTAAATTTGTCTCTCCGACAGAGTTGTCAGCCGGCCCTCCTTGCCCAGGACAGTGGGGATTGCATTTTTGAAGGTTTTGTGCATCACGCTTTGAGTTGATGTTGCTTTGAGTGCCACTCTGTGGTTCTTCAGCCTGTTGAACCCCTGACTGCGCCAAGACATCGTGCCGGACAGAGGATGTTTGGAAGGATCTCAGCTGTGTGTCCATTAGGCACAGTCCTATTTAGCTTGAATTATAAAGGCCAGGTTTAGCGTGCAAGCCGTACTGATCCCACTATCAAACTAATGAATTATTATTGATTGCTTCGCCTGGAAGCTCTATAATATACACTCAGTTATATTCAGAACTGCTGAGTAGGTAAGCTTTAAACTCTGAACACCTGAATTAAGCATTTACGTTTTAATCATTTTGTTTAATTGCTGAAGCTCGTTCCTCGGACCAGTGCAATCGGGACCGGTCCTTGTTTGACTGTTGGACTGTAGAAGCAGACCCAGCTCGTCCAGATGAATGAGTCATATGAGACTGGGTGTTTGAAGACCCTCATCATTTGGAAACCACCTCCCTCCAAAGTAGTAGTAGATGGTGGAGGCTGCAGGATGTTTAGTTGAGCTAAAGCTAAATTATAGGTGGGTGAAGATGTTCCTGAACCTGAAGTTCCAGGAAGGGATCTGCTGTGCTGACAGGTGCTTCCCTTATCAGACAGACGTTGAATAAGAGCAGAGTGCAGGTGGTGATAATGGTTTCTGCAGTTTTTTCTCTGCCATGTTTGAAAGTGATTAATTGGCGACGCGCAACACCAAAATGTGTCCCCTTCATTTAATCCGAATGTGACATGACATGCAGTCAGCAGCTGCTATTGCGTGAGCGTGGTACTTTGCTCAGTGTATCTTAGTGGTGCTTTGCTGGTCAGGGATTCATGTTCCAGTCCCATACACGCTCCCCTAACTGTTAGGCCACCACTCAGGCTGGTGGTCTGTTACGCTTCTCGTCTGGCCCATGCTTTTAGGGTTATGTGTTGTTCCCTAAGGGGCTGGGTGTTCATGTATATCAGGGATGTCAAACGCCGGTGCTGGAGGGCCAGAGCCCTGCACATTTTTGGGTTTAGCCTCCTTTAACACATCTGATTCAGCTCCTTGCAGCTCCTTCTGCTAATTACCGCACAGCTCTTCAGCTCAATCATTTGTGGTGGAACAGGGAAAGAACTAAGCTACACAGGGCACCGGCCCTCCAGGACGGAAGTTTGACACCCCTGATGTAAATGGTTCTGGATCCCCTGAATTTAATTTTGACAATACCCAGGAATTCCTCTTCTCCACTGAGAAGATGTGAACCTTGGCGAGCCTGGTGACCCGATCATGTAGGCCGCTATAAACCTGTATGTTAGCTTCTCAGTGGCTTCGATTCCCGCATCCACCTTATGGCTGGATGAGCTTCAAATCCTGCCTTTAATTAGAAGCAACATGCCTGCACTCTGTGGGGTTTGCTTTGCCTCCCCAGGCGTGCATTTACGGTGGAGGTGAAGTGGGGGACGAGTCCCAGTTCATCTCTGAACTATTAAGTAGTCAGACGTGAGAGGCCTTGGCGTGGGGAGAGGACGGTGCCGCCCGGAAAGGGCGAATTGCTGTAAGGCGCATATCAAAGACGATAAAAACAAACGGGGAAAGAAAGGACAAATACCGTTAGTGAGCAGAGGACAATAGGGGAGCGGGTGTCTAATCCGCAGCCACATCGGGTGCCAGCCCGCTCCTGGCAGGAATGAGAGAGTCGCTCACCACCGATTATCTTGGTTACACGTCCTCCAGCTGTGATGAGCGGCAACTTTGGTGGTGAGGGGCCATCCTCCCAATGTCGACCGTGTCCGTTTGTGGGACGCGCTCCAGCTCGCCTGTCCCTGCACGGGTCACACCTTCGTTTTGTCCTTACAGCGCGTGCCTGCATGAGCTCTCTTGGCTCTATTGGCCCCGGTCCGTCCGACTTTGCAGGATTTTTCATCAAAACCCCTTTTGCTTTGATTTTATTAAAACATTTTGCTTTCATCCGCAAGCCTTTTTCTTGCATAAACTATAGCACTGCCTCTCTCCTCAAGGCAGCATCTAATGTGTCCTATAGAGGTTTTCAAGGTGTGGAGTCTAAAGTATCCCCATCCAGGAGGTGCCTCCATCCAGGACCCTGATATCACCCGTCTGCCTGCATCCCTCCAGTCATCGTGATCAGCTGACTGCTTTTGGGTAGATGTGCTCAGCTGGGACCGCAGCCAACGCCGACAGTCGGCCTATTGAGTGCCTTTGACCGCATTTGGCACGGTGGTGTGACTTTTCACAATTTGTTCGGTGGGGTGTGGAGTTACAGTGAAGCCGTTTGCACCACCTGATGGACCTTTTCAGTGTATGAAGGACAAGATATCAACAAAAGCTATAAAAACGCTGGCTCACGGTGGTCTTACGGTTCTGGAATCGATCTCTGTAGTTTATAGAGCGATTGGATATTCTAAGTACTTGTATTGGGTATTTTCAGAGCGTCATCCCTCAATGTATTCTTTGGTAAGGTCATTCTGGTGTTTGCTCCTGCCAGCGTTCAGTTGATTCCCCGACTAATGTGGATAATTCATATGCTGTGGCGCTACACTGTGTATGCTGGCGAGCTCCAGCGCACAGCAGTACCCATGGCTGGTCAGAGGTGTAGGCGCAGAAGAGATTTCCATGTCTGTTGTACAGCGGTGTTGTGGGGGGGGGCATCCATCCATTTCCTGCAAAGGGTGAGCGTGAAGCTAATTCCCGGGAGCACGGCGAGACGAGGCAGGAGACTCAGACGCCGGGAATGTTCACATGAAGCTTTTCGAGCTGCAGGCTCTTCAGATTCATGTTCTGTGAGCGTCTGGTCGTTTTCTGAGACAGAGAGAGAGCTGTGTCTTATAAAGGCCTTACTTTCTAATCCTTCACGTTTTCGAGACACGCTGAGCAATTGTTGCTTCCTCCTCATTTAACATCCATGCGTCATTGTTTTTGTTTTGGGATTTTTGCTGCCCATCAAATAATTCTAGATTCAGGATTCCTTCATTTGTCACGTACATAGTTATACAAGGACAACATGTAGTGAAATGTACACCTGGTCACTGCGAAGGCTGTGCATAAATATAGGAAATGCAGAAGGAACATTTTAAGTACAATTGAGGTCCAGAGATTTCCATGTTTGTTGTGCAGCAATATTGAGGGATGGGTGTGTCCTGGGGGGTTTGGGCATCCATCCTTTCCCCATAAGGGCGAGCCTACAGCTTATTCCAGCGAGCATGGGACTGGCCTGTATTTTTCAACAGGCAGATGACAGGGCCACATCCCCCACGTGTTTGTCAGCCTTGGAAGCCGTTTGGTAAATATTTTACTCCGTGTCATAAAAGCCATCATTATCTGTCAGCCTGGCCAGCCAATCATGGCCTTGCTGAAATATTCAGGAATTAAGACGAAGTGTGTTGCAAGTATGTTGGCCCATGAAATCTTTCTCCAAGGGTAATACGGTCACTCTCTACAGTCTGTTCTGCAGTAGATCCATAAACCCCAAGGGGAAGTGAATTAAAAATTAAATTTAAATTAATTCCTGCACAAGTTTTGTATTTATATATTTAATGGGTTGATTAGTATATTTAAAGCCTTACAGAACTTATTTTTTTGAGTAACCTGGTATTTATGTCCAGTGCTGCAGTGCCAGTATAGCTAAATTGAACAAGGGTTTTTTTTGAGGAAAAACTAGGGCAGTCATTGCCCTTTGTCGCTGGGGTGTAGCTGGGGCCGTGACTGGTTGGCGCCTCTTTTAATTCCACCTGTGATGGAACTTGCAAACTTTTCTCAGCTCCAGCTCTTTGCCCCAATAGAGTCTCACTAAGAGTTCAGGGTTGATGAACATAAAGCCAGTGTCTGGAGGTACTTTTACTGGGGAAATGGGTCAAACGATTCCTCGACCGACCTTGATTTTTCAGAGCTGCGTAATTTAAATAAGTTTAATGATTGTGTGATCTGTAGCACACTAATTCCACTCTATGGTGTGTGTTGGTTGACTTTTGTACACCACCTGCTTTTTTCCATGAGAACGTGGATATCTCTGGGGTATACCTCATATTTCAGATCCGAGCACAAAAATGCTGTTTCTCTAAGGGGGTTCCAGCCGCAAGTTTCAAGGTTTTATTGACATGAATGTTAGAGGCACACGGCAAAGTTATGCCACAGCCACAGAGGAGGGGACATGTCCATTGGGGGACAATGGGACAGAGAGCAGAGTAATCAGGGATGGGACAAAAGAAGTGAAACAATAAAAATGCAATAGATAGGTGTTGCGACAGGGAAGGATGTGCAAATGGCCCCAGAGGGAGTGCAGCACTGTCACAAGTGTTGTCACATGTCTGACGAGATTGGGAAGTATGTGTTCCAGAAAGATCTGGTGAAAATTCTATGATCACTTGAGTTGAGGCCCAGGTAGTACCTGCAACAGTTTCTGCCTTCGGTGCTGTGACCATGCCTGTCCTCCACCTGGATTTGCCCATCGGTTACCATCTGTGGCCTGTGTTTCAGCAATGAAATGACACCAGCAGTCAGAGGTAATGGTCTTTCTGAAGCTCACCAGGTCTCTCATGGAGGGAGAGATGAACTGCCGTTGTCTAAGAAGACCCACTATTTCCTAAATCCCTTGCTGGCTTTCTGCTGGAGGGTGTTTTTTATTCTTATATGCAGTTCCTCCTTACTCCCTTTTAGCTATGAATGTGCGGCTTGTTTGTAGACCAGAAGTCATTTGTATTGCTACCACTGAGAATCTGGCGCTCATGGCTATGCAGGGATCACAACGGGAGATCCTTCACTGCCAGTTAGCTGTGCACTATTAGGCACTAGAGCCATATCCCACGGCTGAGCTTTAAACAGGTTTGTGCCTCAAATTGGGTGCTGGCGCTCCATTCAGGTCAAAGGGGAGGAGGCCGAATAGACACTGCCGAGCTTTTAGCATGACACCTCAAACTTTTGACGCCGGCACCGGAAGCTTAAGTCTGTTTAACAGCAATCTGTTGCAAATTGCTCTACCGTCGTTACCGTGCACGGGTTGGTCACTTTCCTAACCATTTAGTCTCTTCAAAACTATCACGTCATGTTTGAACAGAACCGAAATAGGCCTGTGCAATTCATCTCCATCACTGGCGGGGCATTTTTCTTATATCGTAATGAAAACATAATTCAGAGCAGCGCTAGCAGGTTCTGTTAGCCAGGGTCACCTCACATCGAGATTAGATTAAGCCAGGCGCGGTGCCGGTGACGTAAGGATCTACAGCAGATACGGTGCCCTGGGAGGGGAACTCTTTGCTGAGATGTTTGCTCGGCTTCTGTGGGTCCGGACTCCTTGCTGACATAATTGCTTGGGACAAATTCTGACAGATCTTGAGTAGTTTCCAGTCTGTGCTTGTTGTCATTGACCTGGTGTCCTTGATGAATTCATGTGCTAACATGAATCATATTTGTCACATGTCACTGAGGGTAAGATATGTTGTACTAGAAAATGTATCCCCCCCCCCCCCCCCAAAAAAAAGAAACCTCATTCGAAATACAGCTGTTAAAAAGTCACTTGCATGTTTCAGAAAAGCTGTTGGTGAAATTCTGGTAGTTTAATTTGATGTTCTATAATTTATACTCATCTTATGTATCACAGGGAAAAGGGAATGGGTTCTGTGTGTTTGTTTGTCCAAGCAGATAAATATTGATGTCTTGCGTGTGTATCATCAGTCCAGGTGGCAAATGAATAATCCTCATTCTCACTTCCTGTTTCTCACCTGTAGCTTGAAATGCGAGTTGTGGCTCACCGTTGCGAAAATGGATTTCATATCTATGGTAATACAAAGCCAGTTTTGCGGAGATAGAGGTGTGTGTGTGTTTTGGGGCAGGGTGTCTGCAGGGGCGTGGCTTTCCATTTCCCCTCATGCATTCTGATTGGTTGTTCTGGAATCAGCATCACATGGCTTCCTAGCGTATCGACCGTCCTTGACGGTGTTCTATCCTCCATGAGATGACTTGGTGGGAAATTGGAAGCAGTGGGTGGCCTTACCGAAATATTCCCCCCAACCCCCACCCGCACCTTCTCTGCTAGTGCACGAGGCCCGTACATCAAGGAGCGGTAACCATGGCAACATGGCTGCTCACTGCGTCTGCCAGAGCGTCCTGCTCCGGAAGATGCTGGAACGTAGCTCTTCCCCCAAACACTGGCAGAGACATCAAAACGGCGTGTTTGAGAGTGAGATCCCGTTTTTAAAAATAAGGACAACAGGGGTGTAGCTACAGGGGAAGCTGGGGGTTCTGGTTCACCTTGTCGAGTGTGGGAAGAAATCTCGCAGCATGCACTTTCTTTTTATACTATGTGCATTTAGATAAACACATTATTGGGAATAAAGTCCATTATTTCCAAGGTGACACACAATTCCTATTTATAGTAAACGGTCCAGTAGCATATGCATTTCGAAAAAAGTCTTAACATAAAAGTATGAAATGTTTCTATTAGTTCTTTGAATTGCATGTGTTGAAATATTTTTGTGCGGCATTATGGTTATTGAACATTTTCTCGGTTCTCTTGCCACCAGGGGCGTCCTGATTGGATTTGGCTGGGTTGGAGGCCAAATATGACTTAGAGGGTGATCCACATATGATGTCACAGTGGGCGGAGTCTCCTCGCACACACCCATTGAGTGTTAGAAAGCAAGTGGCAGCATTTGTGTTCAGCTTGGATGCCGTGAAGCCACATCTAAAATGGGAAAGAGCTGTCATGTGACTGATTGATTGTACGAACTGATTTAACAAGGAGTCGAAGCTTTCTTTTTAGAGACCGCTGAAAACTAAAGAGAAGAAGCAAACGGATCGCTGGCGTCCGCAGCTGAAATCCAGGCTCCGAGACGTGCATTTGGGCTTGTCATTTTTTGTCAGCTTTATGGGATTTTTTTGTAAAATCAAGGTGTCTGACTACTCGCTGAAAATTTTTTTCAGTGTCAGTGTGTAAAGCGTTGTCAGCGTCTCCTTATAAACGTCCACAATGATGCGCCTTGTGACCCACAAACAAAGTGGGGTTTGGTTAGGTGGCGTTAGTGGGCCAAGACAAACCCGGGATTTAAGAATTTTTGCTATTGGCCAGGTGGGCTACTTCAGGACGTGCTTATTTTTTTACTAGCCGCCAGGTTAGTGTTGGGTTGTATAGTCAGGCTTTGCCTTGGGCAAGTGGGCGGGCTCAATTTTTAGCCCTGGGCTCACATATTCTGAATGTTTTAGCCAATCACTGCCCATTCTGGTCACCGCTGAGATCGCTGTGGATCAGCTCAGTGCCCATATGGCAGCCCGTCGTAGCCTGGCACTACCAGCCACAGCGACATTCGTTGGTCGGTCATCTTTTATTCATTTAGTTTTTTTTGTTGTGAGACGGAATGTGTAGAATCCATTGGCTGTTTGCCTTGTCTGGAGACAGTGGAAGCCCGCATGGTGCCCTAAGCAAGCTTACTCGCTGGCGCCCCCTGTCTGAGAAAAGGTGAAGTTGGCGTCCTAGGCAGCCGGTTGTGTTGTCTAATGGGTTGACTGGCACTGCTTGTATTGCTCAGTTCCTCTGCTAGCTGCACTCATGTCGATCAGATTCTGTGTTTGAGCCAAGGCTAGAGCGATTCAGCAGGACGTGGTGACCTTCGGCCGCTCGCTTTTCTGTTTTACTCAAGCGCAGGTAGTGCTCAGTGGCGGGAGTTGTGTAAATGGACACCAGCACACTTCATCTAGCAATTATGTGGAGGGGGGTTATCGTATGGGTCATTGTCCGTGTGATCGTGTTTCAGACCACCGAGCCGGCAGATGGGGACCTCCCAGAGGGTGGCGCTGAGCTCAAGCTGCCGGCCCGTCTGGCCTCCAAGTATAAAGACCTGCCTTTACTTCCCCCCGAAACATCCCGTCATGAAAGATGGACGCTGATTTGCGTGCAGCTTGTCGCTCATGCATATTCAGTGCCTGAGCTTGATTAGCAGCCTGATAGGCTCCTTGACTCTAATTGCCGTTGGTCTAAGAAAATAAGACCCGCTCTTGATCTGAAAAATAATAGTAATTGAGCCACGCTGATATTTTCTGGGGCATCCCGGGGATGTCCGTCAGATATTGTAGAAATATTATATTCATGCAGAGAGAATCGAAATTCTCCTGACAAGGACTTTAAGGCTCGAAGCGCCAGGAAATGACTGATGCTCGCATCCTTCGTCTTGTGTGAACCGTCCCCAGGCTTAGTTCGATTCCCCCCTCCCCCAAACCCATGAATCAAATATTTGCTTAAAACGCACAGCCCTGCAATGGCACTCGTGAGAGGCGTGTGCGGCAGTGTTTCTGCTTAATGCATGCTGACACGCCCATGATTACAGTAAGAGAAGCTGCTGCCACAAAATGACAATGATGTCAAACGCAATTCATTCATAAAAGCGTGGGGGGTGTTGGACTTTAATGGACACGCTTTGTGATTGTGACCCACCCCCCCCCCCCCTTTGCTGCCTCAAGAAAGCTCCTTGGGTTATGAAATCTGCCCCCCCCCCCCTCCCTGCCCCCCATGCATTTAGGGGTCTTTCACACTCTTGGATGCTGCAGCCTTGATTGTCATCCAACTCTTGGTTGTATTTTAAGTGTTAAGTCATGTTTACTCACATATTTTGAGTTTTCATATTGTTTTTTTGAAGCATATAAACATTTTTTTCTGTATTAAATGAAATTGATAGAGATCATTATGTGCCGCTATTTATTTGATTTATATATTGAAATTTATTTATAGTCCTTGAACAATTAACTGACTGTTTCATTCATCCTAATTAATTTCTGTTTTATGCTGAAATGAAGCAGCCTATTTCTGTTTTGCTTAAATGTATCAATAACTTGTTTCAGTCTGCAAGTCTCTTAAGTGTCAGGAGAGGAAATATTAGTAATGATCCAATGAAAGCTCATTAGCAGGTTTTCTGCCAATCAGCAGCTTATGCTGGGGTCACCTCTGATGAGTGGGAAGCCGAGGGCTGCAGTCACGGCCTGGGGAGGGGGGGGGGGGTGCGTCCGCGGGATTTTCCACCGCGGGAACAGTACCATGGGAACCTTAATGCGGGAGGCTGAATCCAGTGGTCGCCCTAGCAGGGTCAGGCACCCCCATTCACCACGCCGCTTTTTCTTCCGAATCTCCTCCTCACATAAAGGGCGCCGGCTGCGAGAGGGTCCGTGAGAAAGCGGGGAATTGCCCTCGTCTGTGGCCGCCTTCCGGCCGACTCGTACCCTACTGGAAGTCGGCCGCTAATCTCTGACAAAGATTGACTGCGGATGGATTGGGCCGGCTTACGCCGTTCCCCGCCCGCCTGCTCTGAGCCGGGGGGTTTTTGTGAAATGGATTCCTCGCTTTTTGTTTCGCGTAGCTGACGTGTTTCCACGGTAGTTCTCTGCCGACACTTGGCCCGCTTCTGCCGCTGCGGAAGCATCTTTTGGGCCGTGTTCTCTGTGCTTTGGGAAGGCCGGCGGGCCCCAGCCTGGGTCTTTGGGACGCGGGCACGGAAGCTTTGATGATGTTTACAAGTGAGTCAGGTCAGTGGAGCCGTTCTCCACTTGGGGGTGTAATTAGCGCTTAGCTCAGCTTACACTGATTCCTGATTGAAGCTCAGTGTGGTGCCAGTGTTGGGGATCCGTGTAGGGAGTTGCGTGTTGCGTTTTAAGGCACGGGTGCCTTGCCTGGTGGCCGGAGCTGGCTGACCTTATGGGTCTGTGCCCCTGACAGGGTGAACATCATGTTATCTGCCTTGTAACGCAGTAGATCCTCTTTGCTGGTATGATCATTGACACGAAACTGCTCTCCCCCTCTACCAGAATGTGAGCTACCCTCTGTGCATCACACGGACCAAAAAAAAAAACACACTTCCCTTAAATGCCATATTTTTCCCCTAACTGTGAGTCCCTGTCCGAGTCCCAATTCCAAGGCCAACTGGTCTAAGCTACAAACCCGGAGCTTTGTACTCGGCCTGTTGGAGCCTATGCGAGTCCCGTTAGCACGCCACAGCACGGCCTTGGCTCGCTGGCCCACCCAGCTGTGGAGGGCCCGCCGTCTCCCGGCCTGGCCCAGGTGGTGTCTATTAGCTGTTACTTACTCAGCACTGTGGCTCTGGGCAGCGGCCTGTCCCCCTCACCCCCACCCAGTTCCATCGCTTGCGGGATTAGGTCATCAACTGGCTTTGCCGCTGTGCACGCCTGTGGCTCCGG
Source organism: Petrocephalus schoutedeni (assembly GCA_026780765.1). Lineage (NCBI taxonomy): Eukaryota > Metazoa > Chordata > Actinopteri > Osteoglossiformes > Mormyridae > Petrocephalus > Petrocephalus schoutedeni. The sequence continues at coordinate 2,251,651 of JAODKL010000062.1, forward strand.
GGAGATGTGTGTGCGCTTCTCTGTGAGAGCTGTGTGCTTTGGTGTGTGTGTGTGTGTGTGTCCGCGCAGCGTCCACAGTGTCCATGTGTGAGGCAGACATTCTAGTTGTGCATTTCCACCTCTGCCGAGTAAATTTTAGCTCGGATGCTTACTTTGTTTTTCCAGCTTTAATTTCTCCCTATTTTCTTCCTCCTGCTGTGGCCATCGCTGTCCCGGTTGGTGTTTCTTTAGCATAAAGCCAGAAGGAAATGCTCAGAGGCTATTCTCTCCCCGTTATCCCCTCCGCTTGCTAATGTGCTGCCAGTAGCTTCGTTGGCGCCTCTCGCCAAGCGGCACCGTGGCGAAGCCGGGAGAAGGTGCCAGTGGGGCACGTTGGCATTCCTGCTGTTATGCCGCGCTGCCAGACCTGGCTGCTCGCACTCATGAGAAGCACATGCAGCTCTTTGTGTGGTGGAGAGACCACGCCGTGTCTGAGAAGGAGCCCCTCCCCCAACCCTGGGGAAAGCTCCCCCCCCCGTCTGAACGTGCCGCTCAGTATGAGTCACGAATGCTGAGCTGGTCCCTGGATTCTGCTCCATGCTCCGGCCTGGCGAGTGCCAGCAGTTGCAGCCAATCAGGAGTCCCTCCCACAGCTTACCCAGGAGCTCAGAGATGGCCATTGAAGGCTCCGTGAGGCCCCTG
>JAODKL010000062.1:2255110-2276430 GCA_026780765.1 Petrocephalus schoutedeni
CGGGTGGTGGGTGGTGGGTGGTGGGTGACTTCAGCCAGGGTAGTGGGAGGGTCATTGTACCTACCCACAGAAAATCCAAATTTGCATCCTGCTTGCATAATTTGGGTTTGTTTTTTTTTTTTTGTTCCGCCTTCTCGTACCTGTAATTCGTTTTCACTGTTAACCCCTGGGGTAGAACTGAAAATTTCAATTAAGGCTCGGATGCAGGATTAATTCTGGCTTCTGCCAAGCTGTGCTCGTCGGTGTTGGAGACCCATGAAGGGTTGGCCCGGTTTTTTCAGAGGGGTTACTGAAAATCTCTGCCCTCCCCTCCTTATAGGGCTTCGGTTTCCTTTCCTTAACTGCCGGCGTGGCGCTGGAGACCTTGGTATGGCTGGACTGGACAGGAATACTTAAGCAGGGGGAAGCGCTTGGCCTCCACTTGGCTCCTGAGTCCGGCTCCGCCCAGGAAGGGTACAGGAGGAAGACCTCCCCTGGCCCGAGAACGTGCCTCTATCTCTGACTTTGGGTTTCCACCCTTATGATGGTTGCAAGTGTGAATCTCAGGTCCTTGTGTGTGGAGCTGAGGCCCAGGGTCGAGGCCAGATTGGCGTGATCCCAGCAGGACTTGCTGATGAATGGGCAGATAAAGCAGACCACTTGTTTCATTTTTTTCCCCCCCCCTCCATTAGCATGGCGCGGTAAATGGATCGGGCCCAGTGCCTGCAGCGGCCTCAGATGAAATCAGTATTCCCGGGGCAAATTCTGAGAGTGCCGATGCGTTCGGCGTTTGGAGAGCAGTATATCGGCCTTATCGTTCTTGGCTGATCGGCGTCTCCCCCCGGGACATTTAGGTTTACGGCTTTCGGAAGGGCTCCGTTACGGCTCGTGGATTCGAATCAGGTGTCTGAGGCCCCCTGGGGCGAGAGGGAAGAGAAATTACTACACCCGCAACTCTAATTAACTTTCAGGCCGCGAAGACAATCAAACGCTTCTCGTCCGAGGAAAGTGGAAGACGTGGGTAATTGCCATGGGAGCGTCCCAGAGGAATGGCAGTAGGGGCTGCTAAGCAGAGGAGTGATGGATTAGGGAGGATGGCTGGGTTGGGGCATCTTCCCGGGAAGCAGACTGCCTTTCTGACTGGGCTGCCTGGGGAGGTCGGCAGGTCACTGACGCGGCCAAACGTTTCAAAGGGAGTCGGTTCCGAAAGTGATTAGCCGTGTAAATATCAGATTATTTTTTTGTCCTGAGAGTTTGTGCCAGCTTCTTGATTCCTTTCTCTGCCTTGAATGCATTCATGCGTAGTGGATTCCTGTTTGACCTGTTAATCTAGAGCCCCAGGAGGCTGGGTTCCTCTCCAGGTTTCTTCCTGCTAGGGACTTTCTTCCTTGTCACTGTCGTCTCCGGCTTCCTTTCTGGGGGCTTTGGGCAGGGGCACTGTAAAGCATTTTGAGACATTGTATTATTGTTAAAATGTGCTATATTAATAAATTTGAAATTGAATTTGATCTGGGGTTTCCCTGCAGTATTTCTGCTGATTTTGGTCAGTTAATTCAAAATTGCTTATGCTGTTGACTTAACGATGTAATAGAGTGCAGCTGATGAACTATCTGAGGAGAAGAGCCATTCTGACCTAACCAGCGCCCCTTGGCACATCGTACGGCTGGCCCTCACCCCAGTGCACGGTCAGCAGAGTACAGCTCGGGTTTTGTGAGAGCACAGCTGCCCCCCCCCCTCCCAAAAGGCAGAAGTTTTAGGATGCTTAATAAATTTTTGCACCTGGTGTGAGTTTCGGTTTTGTGCGGCAGTAAGACCGTAATCCGTTCCGCTCTGAAGCCCTGGGTAATGAAGAATAGAAATGGACACTTTGCCCTCTCTAAGATTTAATTAAAGGGAAGGGGACATTCCTTGGCGGGATGTGGCATGGTGGGGTATATACCCCACACCATCCCGATCCATCACCTCCCCTGTTCATGTATGTGTCAAGAAGTCTCTCTCTGTGGTCCTGACCAGATCCTTCACTCTCTGAGCGATGTGCTATGAAGTTTTTCAGATGATGGGAGTTTGCTGGCTCCGCCCCAGCCCCAGTAGCAGCCCCCAGGCCCCCACGTGCACAAACGCAGCGCTGGATCACTGCCACCGGGGGTCTCTCTGGCCTAGCTACACTCTGCCAGCTCCCAACAACGGCACAGGACTCTGGGAAAGGCGCTCCGTGCCAGTCGAGACGGAACGGAGGACACTCCCCAAACCCACCTGCCGGAAGCCTCCAGCACCGCATGTGGCCCGCGGGGGGGGGGGGGGGTGGGTGGTCTTGGCTCCGTCGGGACAGAGTGCTTCCAGCCTCTCCCGGGGGTACCGACTGTCTGTGTGTGCTGAAGCCAGAAACATTTTAGGGTGTCAACGTACCATGTTGAGGTGTAAACGCATCGCAGTCTCCAGGGGGGTTTCTCGGCTGGCATGGACCCATCGAGAGACATCGCATCCATCAGTGTAGTCTGCTTCTTTGTTTACCCCCCGCCGTCAAGCTGCCCTTAGCCAAGTCTCTCAGTCCGGTCTCCTGGAGGTGGGTTGTTGGTATATGCAAAGCCCCCTTTAGTCATTAGGGTTTTATATTTATACTAATTGCAGGACTTGTGTGTTGTGAAGGGCCTTATATTGTTACAGATTGAACTACTGCAGAGATGTATGTGATGGGGGGGTCATGGTGGTGATGATGGTGGTTATGATGGTGATGGTGATGGTGATGATGGTGGTTATGATGGTGATGATGGTGGTTATGATTGTGATGATGGTGATGGTCGTGGTGGTTGTGATGGTGATGGTCATGGTGGTTATGATGGTGATGGTGATGGTGATGGTCATGGTGGTTATGATGGTAATGGTCATGGTGGTGATGATGGTGGTCATGATGGTCATGGTGGTTGTGATGGTGATGATGGTGGTTATGATGGTGATGGTCATGCTAGTGATAGTGGTAGCCATGACACATTTGCTTGTCAGATGCCTTTGTCTCCAAGGACTAACATTTACACAGCTAACTCATTGGCCCATCTGGGTGTTTATCAAAGCAAGTCCACTTAAGCTCCTGATTAATTAACCTTGGTTAATTAGTATGTTGATCTGTGTCTATTATTGAAATGGCTAATTTGCCTTTAATGAGTCTGCTAGTATATCTCATTTGGGTCACCACAAAATCTGATTAGCGTCTAGAAGGGGGGAAAATAGGGGTAGTGAAAGTTATTTTGGCCGTGTTTCTTAGGTGCGTGCCCCCTACCCCTCTTAAAAACGTTGGAGCGAGTGGGATGATGTGGACTCCGCGCAGTTAACTTGTCCATGGCAGCAGTTGGTTTGTGGCGTGTTTTACGTAGCTTGACTGTGATTGCACTTCCCGGTGATATTTATGGCGGTCATTAAAAGCCTGTCTCGCTCAGAGACAGAGTTTCTGCCCTGTTTTTTAAAAAAAAAAACAGGTAATTTTTCTTGGTAATCCAGTCTGCACCTTAGATTTCAGGCTGTGTTGGTTTGCATGTCTGTCTTTCAGAGAGAGTTGTGTGCCTTAATGTACATCAACTGGAAGAAGAAAATGCCTTGATTTTTTTTCCCGTCCCAGTGTCCCGTATTTGCTACGGAATTGGAGCAGAAATGAAATGTAGATAAAAGTGTGTGTTTGTGTTGGGAGGCCAAGATCCCACATTTATGGCTGACAGCTTCAAGGTCAAGCCAGAGCCAAGCAGGTGGAGCTGCTTGTGGCCACAAGCGTTCAAGGATGGAGAGCTGTCCTGGAGATCTCTGTGTCTCCTCGAGTGTGAACTGGCCCCAGGATGCCAGGTCAACCTTCTGTAGTCAGTAATATGCCATTCCTCTTTGTACTCGGACAGCTGCGTGGTTACGTTTTGCTGTAATTATTGCTGTTTTGTAATTCAGAGAACAAGATTTCAAATTTGTTAGGGTTTTGTTTGGGCTGGGGTGAGTGTCATGTGGATGTTATAGCCTTCCAGTGTTCGGGGAGTCGGGCAGCATGTGTTAACCCGTGCACTTGCCCCCTGGAATTTGACATGAGGAGGTTACTAATTGGACCCACAGGAAAATTGGGTGCAGGCTGGAGAGATGCGTGAACCTGGGAACAGTGCAGTTGACAAACCTGAGATTGATGATGCCGGATCTCCAATAATTTATGGGGCTTTCCACGTAAAGCCAAGCACACCGTGGGACAACGTTGACGGTGAAAATAAATCAACAGAGGTAATGAGTAAAAAATCCGCATCAGGTTCCGCGCAGCATTCAGAAGTCACCGCGTCCGACATGTCCTTCCTGAGAGTCTCGAGGTGACTCTGAGGCTGCCTCGACCATCAATACCTGGTAGAGCTCCTCTAGACCCCTAAACCCAAAGATCCACTGTCGCCTCTCCTCACAGAGCTGGCCACGTTCCATGAGTGGTTGGGATCATTTTTCCGGGATGTGTTCTTTTAGATTGTGTTGCAGGTTAGCAATGATGCCGAACTCGATCTCGGGCTAATATCTGCTTGGCCAGCAGTTGACAACTTTGTGGTTTTGGGTTGCGGAAGGTGTTGCAAAGCATCCCTTCTGGCAGCCTCCTCGCTCTTGTCGTGGATGTAGCTCTCTGCATGCCCCAGCATACAAGCCGCCGATCATAAGCCCTGCTTTGAATAAAACATGCTCTCCGTCCATCTGATCTGCTTCTGATCTTGAACCAGGGGTTTGCAGGACGCGTTGCATGCTTGCTTTGGGTGTCGGCGTGAATAAATTCAGAGTGATTTTGAAGGGTGACGCAAAACTCTGCTCATTCTTCTCTTGGAGCCGGTACCAAGCGACGGGAAGCTTATATTTCGAATGACATCAGTCGACCTCCCGGTCACAGTGCTTAGACTCGACAATATCCCGCAGATCCCGATTTGTGTGTTTAAAGGACACCGAACAATTTCTTCTGAGTAAATGTAGTCCGGGATGTCAAGCTACCAGCCTATTTAATAAGATTTCCTGCCTTCTCCCATATTTTTCTATTTGTGCTCGATTTTCAAGGTTTTGGTGCTGAAAAGGTTGCATGCATTTATTCTATTTGTGAATTCTTGGAGCCACATACAGACCTTTATGAAGGTGCAAAGATGTTAGTCATGTGACTGCTCGCATAAACAGAGATATAGCCATTTATAATGTTTGCAGTAACCTTAAGCTAAGTTAAATGGCTGACTGGTTTGATTCAGTTTCTGAGATTAGAGGCTTTCAGAAAGGTTTCTTTACATTTTAATTATTTCGCAGTAGCTTTTATCCAAAGCAATGTACAAGTGAGAAGGCATGATCAGTCCCTGGAGTAACTGGGGGTTAAGGGCCTTTTTCAGGGGCCCGGCGGTGAAACCACTCTACTGACCCTGGGATTTAGACCCTAGGACCCAGCATCCTAGCCCCCTGACACACGCACTGTTCCCGCTTGATGGTCCTTAAAGGAACCTGGATTGTTTAATTTCAGTGCTGTAGTGGTGTCTTAGTAGGTGGGTATATTGTTATACCATACAATAGCACAGATGCACTTCTCAGATCGACATGTATTTCAGACCATTTTTAGGTGGGTTTACGGAAATCCTTTTATTTAGAGCTGGGCATGTGCCGTATACTGCATACACCCAACACTAGTCGCTGATGTACCTAAGGGAGAATGGTTCACAATGTCTCCCTCATTCAAAGTTCTTGCTTCTTCCAGTCCCATTGTATGAGTTCCAGCATCACAGACTCGGGATGTGCTCCTTGCCCTGCTTGGAGAGGGAGGAGAGCTCATCCAAAGGAGTTGGTGTAACGGAGGCTGTGTTCAGAGAATGCTCACTGTTCTCTACTCCTCTCTGTTTAGGACGACTGGAGTGCCATGGACACTCGGCCCAATCGGGAGCAGGCCCACAGCAATGTGGATGAGAAGGCCCGTGGTCCGGAGACACTCCCTCCAGGTAGGTGAGGGGGCAATTGGGTGGGCTCCATGTCAGTCAAAACCCTCCCTTCTTATAGGTAAGAGGCTATTGGGTTGGGCACTATGTCAATCAAAACCCTTCCTCATAGGTAAGGGGCCATTGGACGGGCTCTGTCAATCAAAGCCCTTCCTCCTTGTAGGTAAGGGACTATTTGGCAGGCTCTATATCAATCAAAACCCTCCCACCATGTGGGTGAGGGGCTATTGGTTGGACTTTGTCAATCAAAACCCTCCCTCGTAGGTAAGGGGCTATTGGACGAGCTCCATGTCGATCAAAACCCTTCCTCCCTCTGTGTAGCTGAGGGGCAATTGGATGGGTTCTGTGTCAATTAAAACCCTTCCTCCTTGTAGGTGAGGGGCTGTTGGGTGAGCTCCTCCATTCTGATGAGTTCCTGTGGGTGGTTTAGATTTAACTGACCTTTAAAGATGCAGCACTTTGCTTAATTTTTACACTGTCGCCTATATATTCTGCTGTTTTATCAATTAGTTTCACCTGTAACATGGACTCTAATGAGCTGTAAGGAGTCTCTGCCTGTATAAAGGTCACACCAGCGGGAGTGTGACTTTCGTACTTGGGCCGGTCGTTTGGGTGCAGCTCCAGTCTCCCGGGGGAGCTAATTAGTGAGCCATAACCTTGTTTTTTACCGCCCAAGGCCTGTGTTACGAGGGTTTCCTGGTAAGTGTGCTTCCCCGTGTTAAAAGCGAGTTCACGGCTGGGGAACGGGCTGCTATTTTTAGACCTGGAGGCGTTTGAGCTGGTCAGCGGCTCGGACTGGAGGGACACGCTGTAAGCAGAGTCACTTGCTGCTACCCCGCCATCAGAGGTGGCGACGCGTCACAGTGTCCCGGCCAATGCCGCGGCTGCTCGTCACCAGGGCATGCCGCACTTTCCCCTGGGAGCACGCCGGGCTGTAAACGGAGAGAGAGCACATGGGCGAGCCGTGTCAGAGGCTCCGGTTACCGTGCAGAGTGGAACGTGGAGGGCGCTGGCGTGAGTGAGGCCATTAAGCCTCTCACCCCGCAAAAAATGCTCTAGGGGTGCTGGATGGACCACTGACCCCAGGCTCTGCTCTCACCTATATGTATGTCTTTAAATAACAGGAGAGCATGATGGGACATGGAGAAAACGTATCGTGATGTAGCCGTTCTCCAGCAGGTTTACCTCCCTCCCCCATTGCTTCACTGTTGTGGCCTGCAGCTCCACCGGGTCGGGTCCGAAGTGGCCCGTCCGTCTGCCCGCTCGGGCCACATGTGGGTGTCACGCCACAGCCGCTGTATCAGGCGACACTGCTGAAGGAACACGTCTTGCTGAAGAGGGAATAAATTTGTAATTTTAGTCTTAAAAGGTGTGTGTAAATGGGGAGGGGGATCTCTCCTGGTGACGTTACTTTTTCGGTGAACTTTCGCACAGTGCCGAGTCTTTTTTTCCCTCCACCAGAAAGAACCAGAATGAGATGTTTGAGCACCACTGAGTCCTTGGCGCTGGGCGGACTTGCAGAACAGAACCTGCATTATGCATGTTTGGAGTCAGCCGGTGCCATTTTGGTGGCAGGGCGCCGCACCTCGGCATCCTGCACTGGCTCCCGGTAACAAAACCGTCAGGAATTAGGGAAGCCAGGGCGGGCGCGATGACAGGCCTCCAGACAAAACAGCTGCCTCTGCAGGCTCTCGGGCTGACAGGCCTGCTGACGGTTATGGAGCACGCTGGGCAGGGCGCCCGCTAGCACTTCCTAGCTCTCGGTGTTTGTCGGGCTGTGCGCTGCTGCTGACTGACTGCTGGCCAAGGTGCTCCGTGCCCACCCAAACGCCTCATCCCTTTCCGTGTCGTCTTGTCGAAGGGATGCAAAAACTTGTACTCGTGATGTTTATTTGCAACCTTAAGCTTATTGCAATCAGTCAACCAAAGTTTAATTTGTCTCATACATAGGTATACTTTGTACAATATGTGGTGAAATGCTTGGTTGCCTGGCTCCACGACGCAGGGGCATGAGTATATAGAGACTAGTGAACAATTAAGCAGTAAAATGTAATCATAAATATCAATTGATAATGTGCAATTAAGCAGTAAACTGACAGGTTGTAGTCAGTGTTGGGGAAGTTACTGCCAAGAGTAATCCATTACAGACAAGTTCAGGTGCAGTTCAAATCGAGGCCAAGCTTTTGTTTCAGCCACCAGTTTGAATATAAAGAGTCACAGTCATAGAGTACTGAACTGGTCGGTTGAATCAAAATCTTGGTCAGGGTTTGTACTTTCTGGACCTGAACTTTTCTGTAATGTGATTGGGCAAAAATTCTCATAGACCACAGACAGGGAGGCAGCTGTTGTAGCTGCAAAGGGGAGACCAGCTCCAAATCGATGCCTATCGATCTAGAATGGGATGTCATAAGTCTCTGTAGGTTTTCGCAGTACTTTTGTCCCTATAGTGAATGTGTTGAGTAGGCCATGGTGAGACATTGGTTATGCATTAGTGGCCCCAAGCTTCTGGACACTGTCCTCATTACAGAGCCAGATCGCTTGGGGGAAGAAGTTCCCTGTTTCCTCTGTATGTTTGTTGTCATGGGCTGGGAATGTTTGCAGGAGATAACTGGCCTGCTTATGCAGGATATCTACCGGATGCTCTTCGGTACTAATGCTCATGTTTGTGATGCATCCACACCTTGTGGTGACGTGGAAGCTGCCACCTGGCCACTCTTGCTATGTTTTGGCAGGTGATGTCTGTGGGGTTGGAGGTGTCATCTAAAGCTGAAGCCTCTGTTTACTTGCCAGTATATCATTACCTGTGACTGTGAAGCTGTCATTTAAAGTATTTTGTCAAGGTTATTTGTTTTATTAATGAGCCGGTCGCTGAACTTGCCAACAAGGCAGTTCGACCGAGATCTTTTAATCCGGACTCGCTTCTTTTTAGCCTCTAGGTGGAGCTTCAAAGAGCAGCGAAAAGGTCTGCTTGAGAGTCCCACGCGGCAGACGGGCTGGTTTTGCCAGCAGCAGAGTCCTTACCCAGCGCTGTCGTGTTGCAGAAGACGCATGTTGCCCAGCTGTTGGGCTTCAGTCAGGAAAAAGAACTTCGTAGGAGATTTCAAGCTGCTCCCAGGGAGTGACTGCCCTCAGGAAACGATGACTTCTGGGAAGCCACATTTCAATTAACTGTCCGAAGAGCTCTTTTGAGTAAATGAATCAAGCAGCAGGCGCTAAAACGGCTTAAGCGACTATTCTAAATAAGATGCTGACTTCCATATTTACAGCTGTGTTCAGGTGTTGTGCAACCGCAGTATCTACAGGCCGTCCGCCCCCCTTTTTTTCCTTCAGAGCAATTCGGTCCAGATGGCCCAGACTGGGCTTGGTCTCCAGCCATCCTGAGGAAGTGGGGCAGAGAGCACCGCTTTGGGGCTCATGGAGGAGCGCAGTGCCGTGCTGGGGTCTCCGGGAGGCGATGTCACCCTCCGACAGGCTGTCGCCTTCGGTTTGGCGCCCAGACGCTAAGGGACCCCAGGACCGACTGCAGAAAGACTCTTCTTAGGGGTGTTTAAATGGCGGTGCTTAATGATGAGTCGGAAACTAGAGCACTTTGCGCATGGTCACATTTAACAGACCCGCGTTCGTTTGGGCTTGGAGGTGTTTGCTAGTTAACTGGAAATCATTGAGTCTGCCCCGGAGATGCCGGCTTGTGTACTCCCTTTATTTTGTATATTCACTCTCACGACCCTGTTACGATGGCCCCTACTTACAGCTTGATATTAATATTCAGTGGGACAATTAGCATCACTGACAGATTATTCGGAGCCTTTTCTAATTATAATGCTGTCGGTTTCCATCCAGGATAGCTTGGCAGAGCTCATTGAGATGAATCGTCCTGTTTTCCGTTTTCCCTCCTCCGTGCGGCCTCTGCGTGACAGAACACGGCGCGGCTCCACTGCCCTATTAGCATAATGGTTAGCGTCGTCATTTAGGGCGAGCGGTGCCGCCGATGGACGTTTTACTCCATGGGGGGGGCGTGTCAGAGTGCGATCCCCGCGACTGGAGGAGCGGCAGCGGTGCTCTATGATGTTGGCAGCCTCCCAGGGTCTCATACGTCTGGAAGTTAATAGCAGTGTTCGCTAAAGCAGCTGGCTGTGAAGTGCGGCCTATCGCGGCAGCCTACCCGTGTAGGCCTAAGTGGCGAAGAGTGCTTGCCGTATTCATTTTAAAGCCCGGAGCCATTGGCACCGGTGGCAGGTTAACTTATCCGTGGGTCCTAGGCTGACATCAGCACACACACACTTATTGCCACTAACTAACCTTTCCTTTTTTTTCTGGGGGGGGCAGGGGCCTGTTTTGGGGGCCCTCAGAGAGCCTGAGCATTAATCTGCCCCTGAGTGGGACCATAAACACACTGCGCAGTTATAATACATTAACATTATAATATAGAGCATATGTATGAGGTGACTGGGCTTGTTGTGGTTGGTGGCACAGCTGGTTTGCACAGAAGATCCTAAGTACTGGGCAGCATCTCCTGGGCTGTAGCACAGCTGTAACGGGGGCCTTGCTGTTGTGATGGGGGTCTTTCTGTTCCCCCCGCGGGCTGCGGCTGTGGGTACGTAAAAGGCATCAGCTCGGGAGGCCGCGAGCAGCGTCATCTTCCCAAGATGAAGAGTACTTTCTATGGCTGTCCTTCTTTCCCCCCATATGGAAAAACACTTTGCATGTCCCTTAGTTTCAGCACAGTGGCAGATTCTGCTGGCAGATGTTATTTTTGGCTCATTTTTGCTTAGTGCCTGTGCTGGTTTATAAATTATAATCATTAGCCGTGATGTAAGGGGTTGGGGGATGGACTGGGAAATGGGGACATAGGCGTCTACGGGCCTGCCTGACTGTCCCCTTATTAGACTGCCGGTTAGGCCTGCTCACACTTGAGTCACTCGCCCTGTTGGCCGCTCTGCGGCTGCACCTCTCTTGTATTTGCAAACTGAGTGCTTTGCTGGTGACTGCTCGTGTCTGATTGCCTCTCGGCCATCGTCTCGTCATCCCTGTTCTTTTACCCGCAGGGAAAGTGAGGTGGCAGGACTTCGACCAGGACCTGTATGTGGGGGCGACGATGGTCAGGCCGGGCCAGGACCCCTACGCCCGCAACAAATTCAACCAGGTGGAGAGCGACAAGCTCCGGATGGACCGTGCCATCCCTGACACTAGGCATGACCAGTAAGTCTGGGCGGCTGACGTCCTGACCGCCCTGTCCTTGTGGCACAGTATGACTGGCTGTATCTGATGTGTCAGCTATGAGAGTCAATAGTCATGGCATGCATCAGGCCAGAACTGGCAGGCCCGTCTGCCAGGACTGTCAGTCTCTGCGGCTTGAACCAATCGCATGCCTGTCTTCTGAAATTTTTACTGCTGATTGGGCCCCGAGGTGTCTTCTCCCATGATGTGGCTTGCAGGGCCACTGTGCTTGCTTGGGTTTCTGTGATGTCCGTTACGGCCACCAATAAAATTATTACCCTGCGAACCCTTCGTCGCAGTCTCCGATTCGAGGGGGAATCTTTCCCTTCCTCGTGTTTCCCTGGATTCTCTGGCTCTTTGCCTAGCTGGAAGTGATATGTCCACATCTCTTAACTACTCCCCCCTCCATCCATTTCGGACCTGAAATATTTCTTATAAGGGCCGTTTCACGCAGGAAGTTTGTTATATCTCGGAATTTGGGGTAATATAATGGGGGGCGGGGGCTTGGAATGTGAATGTTGCAGTTTTTAACACTCAGCAGGACCCTGATTAATTGCTGGCGCTGGTAGTCATGGTGATATTGCGGCCTTGTCCGTACATGAAGAGGACTGGGCAGCTCTGTGCGGGGCCTGGCTGTTTCCAGCATTTCGCACAAGACTGTGGCCCATAGAGACCGTGTTCGGGGAGGTACACTTTGCAGCAGCCTGGCCCACAGTGAGACACCTTGATTTGAAATTGGTCTGACTTTTATATAAACAATAAGTATTAAACTCTTTTGCTGGCTGCTCCCTGCACTCGTCTTGGGCCGTTTCCGCCATGTCCCAACAAGAACTGGCAGGGTTTATGATATCGCCCCCCCCTTTCCCACCACGGCAGTAACCAAAGTACATCCAGTGCCTGTTTTCCCCTGCCGGAGGGCAAAGGTCACGGGGCCTGCCTCTGAGCTGTGAGTGCAGCCCAGTCCCGGCTTCTGTCCCACCCCCCCTCTCTAATCCCTTGCGCGTGACGGTGCTGCTTCGGCGTCGTTCTCGGCTTCCGCGCCAGTCCGCCTCCCCTAAGCGCGCTGGATAATGCCGGAAGCTGGATTTCTCCCGGCCCCCGCCAGCGTGCGCGCCCCGGGGCGCCTCATCTGTCTCACTCACCCGCTCTGTCCCGTTACGTTTGGCTGTGTCAGGATTAATTTCTGGTCTGCAGATTTAATCTGATAATCTGATCACTGCTCAGCCCTGTGCTGCTGAAGCGGGGGGATGGGGATGGTGGCGGGGGGATTGTGTTTGAATGACATCTACTCTGCAGGGAAGCTGCTTTAGAGGATCAGTGGGGCCCTAGGCCCACACTGAAGCCGGGCTCTGGGCACAGGGCGTAGCAAGGCCGGACTGACAGCGTGAGACTCCTCTGGAACAGTGTCGCTCTCCTTCAGAAGCGTTTAGTTGCCAGCCCTAATTATTCAAGCTGAACGTCACCTGCCAGATGCACACAGCCGCCCGGGGGCCTCTCTGCAAAGCACCGTCCATCTGTCCCGGCTCTTGCTCATAGGACCGTTGTTCTATATTTGGACGGAGATTCTTAGGAGTGAGGGATCACGGTCCGTGTGTCGCCCCAGGTCACCGGCCAGTAAAGTACTGACCCTGTCAGATGCCTTCAAGGACTGCGGTTAGCCATGCTTCATCTAAGAATCGAGTCTGCTTTTGAATAATAAAATGAAAAATGATTAATGCATATTTTTTTGTGCAATTATTTATTTCCGGTTTGGTCTTTTAAGGGGCTTAATTTGAGCTAGTCATCTCGGCTAATGCTAGCACATTGCGTCTGCTTTTATAGGGCATCTCATTATGCAAAGATCACAAGATAATTTACACCTGGATCAGGGGATGTCAAGGCGGAGCGCATTTGAAATCAATTACCTTGAGGAATAGACTGGAGGTTGGCGCAGGTTTGCAGATAAATGATCGGATTTCTGCTGGTGTGCGGTATAGGGGTAGGGGTGACCTACCACACGTTACGGAGAACATCTGCTCTTCAACATTCCCATGAGTTGTCCTTGTATCTAATATAGAAAAAGGTTATTAACAGCAGGGCAGCTGTTATTAACTGAAAGGTGTTATTTGCTAAAGGGAACTCTTGAACTGCTGCTGATCTGTGAAGTGATTTCAGTGCATAATTAGATGAGTACTGTAATTTTAATGTAAGCTAACTGACTGCTTTCCTTGGGGTCGCATAATGCTGAGGGGTTAGACCAGCTAAGGACTGATTTCCAGTCTACACAGTAACCCTGGGCGTCTTCTGGAGCTTCAGGAATCCTCTCTGATAAGTCACTGCATAAGGACCTTCCTTCAGGATGATTTATTTTGATAATTAGCGCTGACCCTCTAAAGGACATCACCTGGTAAACTGAGCCATATTGCTGACTGGCTTTTGAGTGTGACCCAGATCTTGACGTTGGCCTGTGACGACCTCATGACTGCAGTCTGCCCTGCCTGATCTGCACTGTTTAACTTGAGCTTTGCCCGTTTGGGTCCTTGGCTTTTGGAGAGGCGATTCGCACCTGTGGCGGCTTCCGGCTGCCCTGACAGTAGCTCTTCTCCTCTTTTCTCCCCAAATCCCTGCTTTCTAGCCGGTCCCCCCTCCACATGTCAAGGTGGAGCAGGGTGAGGTATCAGCTCCCGAGTCACGCCTGTGATTGGCCGACGCTAAAGCAGAATCCCGGACGTCTGATGACGTCTCTCCTAACGGAAGGTTTCTTTAGCGTTTTGCCTGCACAGCCCTCCAGTGCTTATTAAGACAGTGACGCCTTATGTGTTGGGAGGTATTACTGCAGGCAACTAAACCTCACCATTAATCTGTCAGCCACAAAAGTTAGATCCTTATACATTTCCTTTTTTTTTTTTTTCCTTTTGAGGGTTTTTTTTTTTTTTTTTTTTTTTTTGGAGAGTTAGTCTCACAGTGGTGACTTCAGTCACTCCAGTCTTGAATGAATAAAAGCTGTGCCTGAGTAACAGTTCGCACTGATAAAATGCAAAACTGTGATGGTTCAGTAAAGAACCTGGAGTTGACGTGGAAGCACATGTTTTAGACGACTGGGAGATGCTCAAATTATGGGCTGTTTCTAGTGCTTTAGGGAAAAAGTCCCTAAAAGGAGATATGGGCTACTAATGTAATGCCTATGGCAGTGTATTTTCACATTCACACTTAAGGGGGCACTGCACTAGGAACGGACACAGCTGATCTAGCATCAGTGCTTCAGAGGGGCTAAGGACTCCCCTCTGACTTAGAGACTGGGGAGGTTTCTATGCTGCAAGAAAGGGCAATTAATCTCTCAGTGCTGGGACACAAACTATCCTGGCCTGCAAAAGTATTCCCAGGGGTCTGTGATTTAACGCTGGCATTGGTTTGAGAAATGAAGCACTCTGGGATACTGGAGGTCCGTTGAGGACCCAGTCCAGAAAGTGCTTTGCCAGTCAGCTCCAATCTGGACACAGAACTGTGTGCTTCTGACTCGTTTTGGGATGAAGGGTACCCAGAAAGCCATAAACGGTGTAGCTCCTCAGAGATCCTGTACCATAAATGCGTTACCCTATGAGTCAGAGCCATAACACACTTATCCCGAGCAACTTCCTGACCTTACAGCTATTTTGTTTTTCTCCTCACCTACTTGTATGGCATCGTGTATTTTAATGAATCGATCTAGGTTACTTTGGGCGTGGCGGCACGACAGACAGGCCCCTCCTGGGAAGCAACGGCAGCTTCCCCAAGTGCTTGTCAGTGGGCAGGTTTTCTGGGGCGGCGTGTGGCTCCACAGCTTACACCCCTGTCTCTGATCGAGCGCTCACTTGGATTCCCCCGCTTGGTGGGGTACCCATGTCTCCACTGGACCCTTCAGCAAGCTCCTAAATCCCCCCGAAAAATTTTCCAGCGGGCCTGGGCGGACAACCAGCTCTTTATATGCTTTTGTCTGTCTTAAAAAGGAGGGCTAATGGGTGTACAGTGGGAAAATAAAGCTTAATTTTATGTTTATTCTATTAGAGATATTGTCAACGGATAAAAAAAACATTCCTTCCCAGCTTAATTCTTGCTAATCAGCTCCCCTGGTACAGTACCTGTCTCTAGGACCGGAAGTGACACGGGTTACGCCCCCCCTGTAATAGGTCAGCATGTTTGGCACTTGGTGCTGCTCTCTGCCAGAGGTCACGGCACCACGCCATCAATCGTGCAGCAAATTCGGCTTTGTCCCGGCAAGGCCTCTAAGCTGTCCTTCAAAGCTCTTCCCTAATCGCCTATAACCGCCAGAATGAGCTCCTTAGAGCTCCTCGCTAATGATGACTGTGCCTCACCTAACCCTTTTGGGCCTCGAGCCGTCTGCAGACCCCGCACAGTCTGCGGGGGCAGAGCTTTGGCCACCGCCAGCCGGGACGGCTCTGTTTACCTGGCAGTGCGGTGCTTTTGCGCAGGATTCTGAAGATGCTCCCCCAGACTGCCGTCCCTGATGTCTGGTCTTTAGGGTATGATCCTCCACCCCGTTGAGGCTGGGGCACGGCGTGGCCATTTTCCCCATTATTCGCAATCATCCTGTGCTTTTTTATGCTCAGATCTCCACCAGTGATGCCTTTGTTCTTTGCCGAATCGTCCTGGTGTCCTGGCTTAAGCCGGAATGAGAGGACTTGGGAGCCGGTTCATTGAGGAGACTTTAATTGGGAGCATTGTCAGCCTGCATGGCGACACGCCCACCCCCTCTCCTGTTTGCTCCCACTGCTGCCTTGGACCTTTTCTTATCACTCCCTGGTACTGTATTATGTGACATTTATCCTTTAGGATGTGACCTTTCCTTTCATATCTTTTTAAAATGGCTGCCTTTTGGCTGATATGGCCAGGCGGCCCACGGCTTAACTGTAAATATAAAATCTCTCCTTTGTCCAGTTTTGTTATTATAATGTGTTTGACCTACAGTTCCCGGCCTCCTGCGCAGGCTTCCCGAATGTCACAATGTATAGGCACAGCCTGTCATACAGCCCTAGGGCTTTGCCCTTATAGGAAGCTGAAGATGTGACAGAAGGTGACAGGTTTAAGTCCCTGCCGGAGGTCTGCCAGCGGAGGCTTCAAAATTTTGCTGCAAGAGAAGGTATAAACTTCTGAGGTACTGCTGGATGAAAAGGAAATGTCAGCTGATTTGCGAGTGATAGTCTGTTCGTCAGGGGAATAATGGGATGAGAATAGTTTTACGCTCGCTGTCTGGAATTATGAAATGTGCATTCAGAAATTAAACAGAATGAAGTTTTTGCCTCTTGACAGTGGTTTCGGCTTAGATTTATTTCTAAATTAGGTTTGTCTGTGAACTGGGAATTCTAAATATTCAGTGCATGTAGTGTCTTTTTTTGTAATAACGATTTTCTGCGAATCTCCCTGATACCAGTGTTTTTAATTTGTGACGCGCTTTTAAATGCCGATTTGAGCCACATTTTACAGCCTTGATTTCTATAATAAATCACACTTCCATATGTAATTTTTTTTTTTCTGGAACATGATGGGTGCTTAGTAACACTAAATTTAGTCAGGGTTAGCGCAGCCACCCTTCAATATTGTCAAGGGTTCTTGGCGTTTGAGTGATCTGACAAAGTGGTTTTTCCTCTCATCTGCTCCTGGCCCTGAGTTTATCATTCGTATCTGGATAAAAATGGCTGGAAACTGACAGCAAGGTCACTTCACTCATCAGGCCTTTTGCTGCTCTGACATCGGGCGTTACCCGAGAGGGTGGCTCCCTTGTATCAGCCACTTGCTCTGCGGCGTTGGGGCCGGCTTGGTTTGGAGAGCCTTAGGGGAGTGAAATGGCTCCCAGGCTTCCATGGGATGATGCTCTTGACCAGCACATCTCGCCTCCCAGAACTGATACTGACACTCCTGTGAATGTTAAGGTGTCCAGGCTAAATGCAAACATCTGAATGCGTTTGCAGACACTGCATCCATTTTAACGACTGATGTTCATGAAGATCATTTGTTCTTGATTCACGACGTGACCTGAAGTCACATCAGTAATTGTTGGCAAGTAGATGGATATAGTGGGATATCATTTTTTGGGTTTGGTCTTTTTTTGCTAGTTTCCTTTTGTGTCCCTCTTCACAAAGGGCTATGGTCCTGCATATCTGTTGCAAGTTGAGGAAATGACCCCTGTTCTTCTATCCCACTATGGGAAAGTGAAACATCCCTTTGTCTTGGAGGGCCAGTACCCAGAAGAACTTGCTGCATTGTGCTTGATTTTTTTTGGGTTATCCATTCATCTCATTGGAGTTTTGGATGGGTGCCTGGTTGGAGTCGGAGGTCTTCCTGGAACAAGTCGCCTACTGTCAAGAGTCCCTTCTCTCCTAGGAACCACTCTGCGCCGTCATCTCAGACACCCTTGTGGCTGGAGACATGCTGAGAGCGGTTGGTGTGGTGGGCTTTGTCGGAGCTGCCACCTTATCTGGCCGGTTTGGATGTATGCTCTCCCTGGGAACCACAAATGCATAAAAATGCCAGAGTTAGCCACACGTTATCGTCCCCGCCAGCCTTTGCCGAGACGGCTGGGGTTTTGTCGGTATGGATATTTCGGGTTTCTCTCTGCTTCAGCTCTGTCCCTCACTCCCGTGGTCTAATTCTGTCAAACACGTACGTGTGAGATTTCTCCTCTGAGCCGCTCCAAGGCCGCTCCTTGTTGGTCTGTCTTTGTAGAGAGAGTCTCAGCACTTCGCATGGCCGTACCCGGGGCTGCTACCTTTTCTCTTGGGCCACTCTGCTTTTCCCGAATGCCTCTACGAGGGCTGATGGCAATAGTTTTTTGGCAAATCCTCCCAGTGACCCTCCAAGGACGCAGCGCCGATCTGCCTTCCGGGGTCTTTATGCATGGTGATTAGCCTGGGAGTCGATGAGCCGAATCACACACGACGCAGGTCGCCAAGGGGGCAGCATCACGCTGGCCGTCGAGGTATGGGCTGGGTCAGTCCCACGCCCAGCGGCCAGAGCAAGAGGAGCCCCTGTCCCTGTTACGTAAAGCACACGTCTCCTCTTGCAGCCTGGACACTTCCTGAGTTATAGAAATCATTTGGGTGAGACTCTAGTGAATTCTTGGTTGACAGTGGCTCTGATTTCTTCCATTGACTCCCCTCGCAAAACAAAATTTCTGTGCAAGCATCCTAGGGACACTGGCCCTTTAAATGTTGGATCAGACATGGGTAGCAGGTGTCTGTAAACTGAAATTATTAAAAACCTGAAATTGTGTTAAAAAAAAAAAAGTGAGTTCAGGAACCGGCAGGCTAACCGGTGTCATATATTGATCGATGTTCCCAAGCCAGAGGATATTCAGTCACTTGCACGGGCAGAGTCCAGAGCCTTCCATGCCTTCTGAATCACTTTGGATGAGAGCTTTGGGAAGGTGGAAAAAGCATTATGGGCCTGGCATGCATTTATTATCATGTGTCGAGTTAGCAGCTCTGCTGCCGTACCGCTAGGGCCTCTGTGGAGACATACGGCCCAAATTAGTGACATGGTTATTAAAAGTCATGGGGAATCTCATCTCCTGGCCTGGGTGCCTTTGGTTCCTTCATCACCCAGCCCTCTTTCCAGCACGATATACAGGAAATGCACTGCCCCCTAATGGATGTGAAGGGTTAGGTGCTAAAGAAAAGTGCTCCAGCCCTGAGCTCAGCAGGTCGGACGCCGAATAGGGAAGCCTCAGTATCACCTTTGTTAATCTGGCATGTCATTAATTAATGTACATTATAATCAATTCCAGTTGGCTTGGTGTTTTAATTAGGGTGAAGTGCGTGCCTATTCCTGTTACATGGAGTTAATTTAATATGGATTACGCTTTCCTATTAAGAATTCGCTCCTGTAAGAGCAGGCCGGGCAGTATTAGAATGCTGTCACATCTGCAGTCTCAGCTGAAGTTGCTCAGGACTGGATGTTTATGGGGGTGCTGTTATGTAAGCCCAGTGGGAACAGCATGGCACACTCATTACATCGCAGCTTGCTAGATCAGAAGTCTGAGTGGCTAATCCATCTCTACCTTAGCCCGCAAAGACTCGCTTACAAGGACGTGCTCGTAACTGAGCCGCAGCCTCTAGTTTGCTGTTGCTGGTTTAGGCTTTTGCAAGTAAATGCTCCTGATTCAACCGACAGAATTGCTCCTCCCAAACCTGTTTTCTCTCCCCCCCCCCCCCCCTCTCTCTCAGCTGCCGGCATAAGTCCTGGAGGACGGACCTGCCTGCGTCCAGCGTGGTCATCACCTTCCACAACGAGGCGCGGTCGGCCTTGCTGCGCACCGTGGTCAGGTACGGCTGTATCCCGCTCTAGTTCTGCACGAGGTGGGCTTGCTGTGGCTCACAGCCAGCTGAAGCGGTCTCCCTGCCTCTCCCCCTCTCCAGTGTCCTGAAGAAAAGTCCCCCTCATCTTGTGAAAGAGATTATCCTGGTGGACGACTATAGTGACAATCGTGAGTGCCAGGCTGCCAGTGCCACAGCCCGGGGCTCCTGGTCATGCCCCGCTGTGCTACACCAGGAACAACATAGCATGGGATGGAATGAGAGAGGCCTAAACTGTCTGAGATGCTAGGGTGGGAACCTAGGGGGTGGTTGTTTGACCCACAAGTTACTTAACTTACAATTAAGTTTATAAGTCCAAATCGTAAGAATCGTGATCGTAATACATCCAAGATGTACTGTTTGATGTGATCATTGTAATGCAGAACTACAAAGAACCTGGAGTCGTGGTCAGTGTTTTGTGCTAATTCCAGTCCCCCAGCTGAGATTTAGTCTCCAGCTACCCCCACACCAAGGGTGACTGCACATTTATATCGACTCTCTCTGCTCGCAGCTGAAGATGGCTCCCTGCTGGGCAAGATCGAGAAAGTGAGAGTCCTTCGCAACGACCGCCGTGAAGGTCAGTGATTATTTGACCCGAGAAGTAACCCTGTGACTCTTGGTATTAATCGGAGCATGCCTGGTGGCCGCATGGCTGCCGTCACACGCCTGGTGGCCGCATGGCTGCCGTCACACGCCTGCTAGCCGTCACATGTCAGGTGACAATGCGGGCTCTTCAGCGGCCCGCGCTCCCACCGCAAATCTGTCATTTAGTCTCGGTGAGGTGGAGTGGAGGTGCACCCACGAGTTCCACCTTCACGCGCAGGAAGCGTGCCGGGGTGATGGATGGTCCAGAGGCTTTTGGGGACCTGCGGCCATGCCCTGAGTGCTAACGGGGGGCATATGACGCAGTGCTGGAAAGCTGGCTTCATACAGTCTGGGCCTGCCTCTAACAACAGCCTCTTTCACACAGGACTGAAGGGTCAGAGGGTCTTCAGTCCAGATCAGAACAGTTATTGGCTCTGTCAGCCCTCGTTAATTAAAAGGGTCAGCTGGGATTAAAATTGGCATGGCAGAAAACCGGCGGTTTTCATTTGCCTTGTTTTGCTATCGTTAATAATGCATAATATTAAGTGCTTTTTATATAATAATCCATCCATCTCCTAAATGCTTATTCTGGGCTACAGCCTGGGTGGGATGCCAGTCCAGGGCGTGTAGTCACACCCACAGTAATACCCGAGATGCCAGTTAGCCTGACTGTGTGTCTCGGGATGGCGTGGGGAGGCCACAGTAGCCGCAGGAAACCCACGTGACCCTCTGCCCTGTGTGGGGATTCGAACCCCCAACACTGCAAGCTGGATAGTTGCCGCATGTTTTTATGTATCGTATCTGTATGCGTGTGTCACACGAAGCGGCGGTGCGCTGCATGGTACAGAGTACTTAAAATGTCACTTAGAATCCTGCATTTAAATTTGGAATGTGCACCTTAAAATCATATTGGAAAGCACCTTGAGTTCCTGTCTGACTCCCAGTCTTGTAAACTGAATGTCCCACCCGGCTATGCTCTCTCCAAAGCTGTGGTCTGAGTCTCCTTGGCTGATTCTAATTCCCAAGCCGGCGCTCTGGAAGCAGCCCTTTGCAAGGCTTGGACAAGCACAAAGTGTGCATTTAGCCTGGGGCGTGCATAAACAAACAAATCCATTTCTTACCCACAATCCCTCTGCTGGCAACAGGCAAGGGTTCAAGCAAAACTATTTTGTTAGGCGTGTGTGTGCGTGTGTGTGTGTGCGTGTGTGTGTGCGTGCGTGTGTGTGTGTGTGTGTGTGCGTGCGTGTGTGTGTGTGTGTTT
>JAODKL010000062.1:2276530-2288741 GCA_026780765.1 Petrocephalus schoutedeni
TGATGTGTGTGTGTGTGTGTGTGTGCGTGCGTGTGTGTGTGTGTGTTTGGGGGGGGGGGTGGGCTTCAGAAAGATTAGTGGAGCTGAAACTCCTGAAGACAATGTAATAACTCCATTTTCAAATCCAGATGTCTGAACATAAATTTGTTCTTTGTTCAACATTTTCACTCGTAACCTCTAGTCCATGAAAAGTGAAACTGACTCCAGAACTGCGTCAATGCTCACAGTATATCGTTTTATTATTATTATTTTAAGTATATTTTTGGTTGAGGTTTTCTTAATGTTGTTAAAGCCATGCCTTGCTACCTGTCTGCCTGTATTTTCCTTGCTGCAAAGTGAGTTTCCCTGAACCTGACTGAAACAAAGGCCCAGAGCTGCTCTTTGATTTGTTTCATGAATTTAAGCCAATATCCTTTGGGTGTCATTTATCAAACATCAGCTTGAAGCACCAGATGGAGACGGCTGACTGTATATTCAAAACGCCTAATAAATTATAGTTTCCTTGTGTCTTTCATGTTTGAAGAGAAGAAAACGCTTGCCAAAAAGGCTTCCTATATGTCTTAATGTCAGTGGCTGGTTTCCCATACAAGCTAGTGAGTGTTGTTATTGTATTATCAGGTTACTGCGCTAGAGATTGAAAGTGCCCTGCTAAATTAAATAGCGAAGATGGCTTTCCTGCTTGGAGGAGAGCTATGACCTTCCCTGTATTCCTGCTGCATTCTCTTAGGGCTGATGCGGTCCCGGGTACGAGGAGCGGATGCCGCCACAGCCACTGTGCTGACCTTCCTAGACAGCCACTGCGAGTGCAACGAGCACTGGCTGGAACCGCTGCTGGAGCGGGTGGCTGAGGTCTGTACCATCCTAATATCAGAAGAGCGCCCTCTTCTGGTTTGGGGGAGTTACCGTGCATTGGTGCCAGGTGTCGAGAGCCTCTTTGACTTTCCACTTGTTTGTTGAATGCCCTTGCTTGTATCCAATTTTCATTGGGGCAAAAGAGTACCGAAACTCAGTGACTTGATTACCCCCGGCTTGCACTGCTTGCACACGCGGTTCAGATTGGGCTCGCGCCGTACAGGAAGCACAAAGCTGTTTGGTCTTTGTTTCTGAAAGAGACTTGGCCTTGGCCTGTTCATGTCCAGACAAAATAATCTGTGTTGTGTGTGTCCTGATCAGAGGTGAACAAAGTACTCAACTTCATTACTTGAGTAAAAGTACAGATACCACGGGTAAAATGTTACTCCAATACAAGTAAAAGTCGTACAGAATTGTTAGAATGTTACAGAATGATACGCAACCCAAGCTGACAAAGAAAACAAGTAATTTGTTTATTTTTAATTTTAACACTACACACCCCCACAAAATGGCATGATATGTGTTCTGACACAATGTACCATGTACATGTATGTAATGTGCATCTTAATCAAGCAGAGAGTGGAACGGCTGTAAATGCAAATTAGCACGCAAAGAAAGAGCATGAAAGAAGGGAGTGAAGTATAGCCTTGCCTGAGGACATGTACCCACACACACACACGCGCGCACACACTCGCGCACGCACACACACACATGGACTGAAGAGACATTACCTGCCCTGTCTGTCTTCTACACCAGTCTGTGTGTTTTGAGTTATGGAGGCTGTGCTTTTGAGTCTAGAGGAGTGAGTGTGCGTGAGAGGGACAGAGTGTGTTATAGGATCTTACTTAGTGGACACACACCTACATACACACACACACACACACCTACTGTATAGCACAGTCTATCAGGTATGGCCTGTGTGCATGTGTGTGTCCAACCAACTTTACATCACAGGTGCACCACAGTGGCTACTATTAACACATTATATAGATATCACATTAGCTATTTAATTATACAAGGTTACAGAAGCTGCAATGCATTACCAAACACAAACATTACCAAACTCTAAATGATAGCAAATGCTAGCATTATTAGAGTGGAAACATTCTGTTTCTTTAGCCCTATTATGCTGAAACATTAAGAGACTTAACATTATTCATGTTGGCGTAGCTCCATTTTTACATGCTAACTTCATTAATTACAGTTAGTAGACAAGCCTTGCTGTGAAATTGGTGGGCAAAGTCATTTCACTGGGCGTTTTGCACACATTAATGTTATTGCTATCTAAGATCTCGGACAACTTAAAAGCTCGGACACCTTTCGCTTGTAGCTAATAAAATGTTTACATACCTCAATATGTTTGCACAGGTTGGAGGGGGAGTTTCTGTAGGCCCTTATATAGTTTGTTTTAGGCAGACACGGCACGCACTTGAACGAAATGAACCTTTAACCCTTTCAGATAAAATAAACATTTGGTCAAGATATGGCCAAGGATGTGGAAATGGGACCAAAGAGTCTTCGTCTTTTTCCGTCCATCGTCTCCCATTGCAGAAATACAATACCGGTGTTGATTATACTTAATTTTATAGTTACAGACTACATCAGACGTAAGAACTGTACTGATTACTGATAGGCTGTCACCCGGGGAAAAAAAACAATCACGTTTTAGAAAAGGAGGAAAAAAACATACACTTTCAGAATTGAAAGTAACGAGTAACGAGACGCTTGATAGAAATATAGTGAAGTAAAAAGTACGATTTTTGTCTTTCAAATGTAGTGAAGTGAAAGTCATAAGTTTCCAACATAAATACTACTCAAGTGAAGTAAAGATACTCTAAAACTGTACTTAAGTACAGTACCCAAGTTAATCTACTTTGTTGCTGTCCACCTCTGGTCCTGATAGGCAAATACCGCCTTTAGTCAAACTGCTGGCGCGTTGCTTTAATAATTTAGTTTCTAATCCACTGGTATTTGGAACCTAGTCAGTCAGTACTGAGTTTTATCTCACCAATATTACCATAGCAGCTGGGGCTCCAAGGTGGTACATCAAGTTGACATTAACATGAATTCAACAGCGAATGGGTACAAACCTTTGGCCAAATGGCAGGATTCCATTTCACCCCTCACTCTTTCTTGCAGGACAGAACCCGAGTCGTCTCCCCGATTATCGACGTGATTAACATGGACAACTTCCAGTACGTCGGTGCCTCCGCGGACCTCAAGGGAGGTGAGTGGCCATTGGTGATCTCTGTAAGCCTCCCCCCTTTCTTGAAAGGAGCCGGTGTGGCCTGCAGACAGCTTGGGGGGGGGCGCTCTGAGCCAAATGGGTTGGCCGACCCCGTATGAGTCTGTGCGCGCATGTCTCAGAGAGGATGCTGGGTAGAGGACAGCATTAGGGAGGCAGCATCAATTGCATAGAATCCTCCCTGATTAGTGACGTGTTCACATTTATTCAAACTGACAAGTCAGAAATTTAGTTTCATCTGACTTATTAATTGGTTTGTTCTGAAGTGTGCCATTGTCCCCCCCCCCCTGCAGGCTTTGACTGGAACCTGGTGTTCAAGTGGGATTACATGACTCTGGAGCAACGAAGGGCACGTCAGGGAAACCCCATCGCCCCCATCAAGTACGGCTCCTCCGCCCAGCCTCACCGCCGTTCCGTTTGCTGTCAAAAGGTCCAGCTGGGAGTAACCTCCCACGCTGCCTTTCTCTCCATAACGAGCCTGGCCATGAAGCGGACGGGCGTTGGTCCATATCAGGGCCGGCATCCATGACATGCTCCTCCTTCGTGTTTCTCCCAAACCTCTCCCCCTCTGCCTCCGTCAGGACGCCCATGATAGCTGGGGGGCTCTTTGTCATGGACAAGGACTACTTTGAGGAGCTGGGGAAATACGATATGATGATGGATGTGTGGGGTGGAGAGAACTTGGGTAAGCTGCTAGTGGAGCCTGCAGGAAAGCGGCCCGACATTGCGCTGCCGTACCAAGTGGTCACATTACCAGGGCAGTTCTAGCTTTATTGGGGAGTAACTGCCTTTTCCCTACAGAGATCTCCTTCCGCGTATGGCAGTGTGGGGGCAGCCTGGAGATCATCCCCTGCAGCCGCGTGGGCCACGTCTTCCGGAAGCAGCACCCCTACACCTTCCCGGGGGGCAGTGGGACAGTCTTCGCCAGGTGACTGTCAGAAGTCTTCCTGTACTGTAGGGGGCACTGATGAGTTATGGAAGCCCATGGTGTGGTGATGTGTTGTTGCGCTATCAGCGGCTGATTGGTTTAGCCCATTTCCTAAGGCCTGCTTTGTAGGGGTCACATTGGCTTAAACCAGACTGAAATATAGACCTTCTGCAGTCTCTAGTTTTGCTGCTATGCCTTTAATAACTGTGTAAGCAGATACAAAGAAAGAAATGAGTCATTGTTCGCCTTCTCCACGAACACGAGGCTGCAGTTTCTGCACTTAATCTGTCAAAAAATCCAAAGCTGTGGAGAAAAGCTGGAATGAAATGTAAAGGAAGTGCTGATGAAAGCTGGTGAAATGTTGGAATATCAGCTGGAAAGCAGGACTTCATCCACTAAATCTTAGTCCTGTTTTGAAGTAATGGCTCTCTACAGCACTTACCATTAAAGGATTCGATGCCCTGATTCTCCCTACATACAAGTTGTGCAGGTGATGATGATGATGACGATAATATTAGAGCAAAAAGTTTAAATACTTATTTTATTTTCAAAACAAGCTAGTGCTGCCAAGTGAAGCATCTCCAGCTGGACATTTGCGCTCTGCTGCCACCTTGTGTTTGTGTTTTTAAATGCTGTGTTAAAATCATCAGATAGATTTGCTATGAAGGCTTCTGCCATCGTTCCTGATGGCGCCACAGCCTGTAACAGCCCCACCCCCTGACAGGAATACCCGGCGAGCAGCTGAGGTGTGGATGGACGACTATAAGAACTTTTACTACGCAGCTGTGCCCTCGGCCCGGAACGTCCCATACGGCAAGTAGGTGTCTTCCTGGGGGGGGTGAACTTCAAGGGTCCCACTCCACTGGGGCTGGCCCTTTATGCCTCACCTGGAGTCTACAGGCCTTCCACCAAGTCGTCTCCTGGTGCTTGAGGTTTCTCGCACGGGGTGATGTCACGATGGTACATAAACAGGCGTGCACACAAACAGACTTGTTATTGTGGAACCAGAGCGTAAACTCGCTGCATAGACTCTGCTGCCATCTCCTCCATTGATGCCGACATCCTGCTGATGTCTTAGCTCTGCTCCCCGTCACACCGTTTGATCGCGCTCTTCTGTCCTGAGGTGTTTCAGACACTGCCGCTGTGGCTGTCGCTCGGTTTTAATTAGCTCTGGCGATTATCTCTAACAAGATGAGCCGTCACGCGTGCAGATTCTAATCGGAGGCTTGCGAATCTGCGCCCCTCAGCATCCAGAGCCGGCTGGAGATGAAGAAGAGGCTGGGCTGTAAGCCTTTCAAGTGGTACCTGGAGAACGTCTACCCTGAGCTGAGGTGAGCAGGAGTCACGTCCCACCCTCAGTGCCCCTGAGTCTCAGTGAACCATCCTGCCGAGTTGCACTTGTGGGGGGCGGCTTCGCAGTCAGGTTCTCAGACCCCAGGTCACGCTCACGTGCTGCTTTATGCAGCTTTATGCTGTTTTTGTTAGAAAGGCAGGCACAATTCTCAGTGCTGTCGCATTCTGCAAGAAGCAATGTTTTCCTTAATAATAATCATAATACTCATAATAATAATCATCATCATCATAGCTGTCCAGTTTTCTCATGTTTTCACCATGGACGTTGGTCCTCATTGACCATCTGGTCGAGCCAGGTTCTGCGAGGTTCTGCCAGGACCTCTTGGGTTCTGTCCTGCTCTTTTGACTGCCTCGTCAGCTCTGCTCCCTGACCCTGTGCTCATCGGTCCACAGAGTCCCCGACCACCAGGACATTGCCTTTGGCGCCTTACAACAGGGCAGCAACTGCCTGGACACCCTGGGGCACTTTGCCGACGGCGTGGTGGGCGTGTATGAGTGCCACAATGCCGGGGGCAACCAGGTACCATTCCGTGCGCAGGTACTGTACCTACATTATAGTCATACCCGCAGGTGTGCACTGGGTGACATCACACCGGGGAGGCTTGTGGTAGGTGGACACCTACACTGAGCACTCACAGGAGCGTTGGGGACCGTCATGGTAACCAGGACACATGCCTTCGTGTGTTGTGGGGTCTGTGGTGTAATAGGTCTGTGAAGGATATTACTCAGAGCACCATGTTGACATTGGACGCACTAAGGCTAAAGATGAGCTGTGGCGGTGTGGTGGGAGGAGCCCAGAGCTGGTGAGCTGATGGCGTGCTTAAACCCCGCCCCTTCCTCTGCACAGGAATGGGCCCTGACCAAGGACAAGTCAGTGAAACACATGGACCTGTGCCTGACTGTGGTGGAGCGTGTAGCTGGCTCCCAGATCAAACTGCAGGGCTGCAGGGAGAATGACAGCCGACAGGTGAGCCGGAAATCAGCCAGATACAGCTGTATTAGCTGGGTCTGATTGAACGATCAGCCAGATACAGCTGTATTAGCTGGGTCTGATTGAACGATCAGCCAGATACAGCTCTATTAGCCGGGTCTGATTTGCACGATCAGCCAGATACAGCTCTATTAGCCGGGTCTGATTTGCACGATCAGCCAGATACAGCTCTATTAGCCGGGTTTGATTTGAACGAGTAGTTTGAGTTAATGATGTATCGATTTCCTGCATAGTGCAACTTTTGGATTAACTTAGTTAAGAGTTAACCTGAACTAAGAGTTAAAGCTCTTTAAATATCGGCAGAATAAGTGTCGGGAATGAGATTCCACGGCGTGATTCCGTGTGATCGTGTTCCGTCGTTGGTTCGGCGCGGTCTTTGGTTTAAGGGGTCACCCGACTTATTTCTCAGTGCCACACTTTCCTGGTTTGAATTTGGCGAATGCGTAGCATCTGCGTGGGTGTGCCCCGGAAGGACGGGCCTGTGTGTCACTCATCCCCGTGCCGCGCCCGTGTGTGTGCCCTGCAGAAGTGGGAGCAGATCGAGGGGAACTCCAAGCTGCGGCACGTGGGGACAAACCTGTGCTTGGACAGCCGCAATGCCAGGAGCGGGGGGCTCACTGTGGAGGTATGTGGCCCCTCCCTCTCGCAGCAGTGGAAGTTCACCCTCAACCTGCAGTCCTAGAGGCCTGGCCCCCCTCGGCCCTGCAACCACCACCCTGCCGCGACCACCCCCCAACAGGAAAAAAAGATACCATCACCCAGAAGGAGGCTTAGCATATTCTGGAGGCAAGGACCAGATGCGACAGATTAACACAGCGAAAAGCCTACGTTTGAAAAACAATAAGAGAACGTGGCAACATGCACGATTTCCATCTTACTATATACCTCACCGTTTCATCCTGGTCCAGTTTTTGGAGAGTGAATTTTTTTTCCTGATTCAAGTGAAACTTAATTATTTTCCATTTTTTTCTGCTTTTAATTATTTTAAACGTTTCTTTTCACTGCGTTGCTCTGCATTCCTAGGATATGGACTTACTAATTTTTTTTCATCCTGTCGAATGTATTTAAAAACAAAAAAGAAAGAAAAGACGACATACTTCGAGGATCGGACGGAGTCAGCCCGACTTTGGCGGGGTGGGGTGGGGGCGCTGAGTGGCGTGTTTTCGGTTCGGTTCTTGGTTGAATCACCTTTTGGAAGAGCCGCCTAGGGGGAGACGGACGCACGGACACCGCGGTGCTGACGCTCCTACCCCCCGATCCCATCCAGCAAGCTCTGAAGAAAAGGGGCGGTGGCGGAGTGGCGGGCGGCCGCGGTTTGGGTGGGTAAAGACTTACTTTTGTTGTACGAGGTACACCCGACGGCACTCTGTGTAATATAATTATAATAATAAAAAATCAAACTGCTTTAAGCCAGGGTGTTGTACATCAAAGAACGGGGTAAAGGTTCAGGGAGATGGACGCTTCTGCCGCCGGCCCGTCATGGAGCGTAGCACTGGCTGCTGCTGGTCTGCAGTATTCAACTGCCCCCCAAGTCCTCTGCCGCTGTATGGAGAAAACAAGCATATATTTTCACTATTATTACTATTATTGATTTACGTAATTACGAAAACGTCAAAATCGCTGCATTATCTGTTAATGTTGTCGTCACTTCTGACATTTAAAATGTTTCTTTAATCACGCTATGTAGAGTAATTGACTTAACTAAGTATGAACTGATCCCTGTTTATAATCTCTTCCCGCTCTCTGACATTTTTCGGGTTTCTTTTTGCGCTTGATGTGGCTCTTGGTGATATCACTGTATTTACATTGGCGAGGTGACCTCGGGCGTGTCCGCTTTACAGGGTATTAAGGACGATGCTGGGATCGCTGTCCGAAACGCGCGTTGGATTCATTGTGCGTGCGCGTGCTTGTGCGCGCGCGCGCGTGTGTGTTTTCCAGTCTCTTGAGTTTTTTTTGTTTTGTTTTTATGACTGAATCAGAGGTATAACGTTTGTAACGCAGAGGCAGCATGCATGCATACTGTTGTAGCGCCGCACGCTGCGCCGGTACTTGAGGTTTGATTCTTTGAGTATTTTCCAACATCAGTAATTAGCCTTTTTCGGTATGAATCACACAGTTAGCGAGGGTGCTGTCTTTGTGCTTCTGTATGCGTCTAATTACAAACGGATCGGTGAAGGAGCAGTGTGCTGCCAGCTTACTGCACTGGCAACATCTGGACCGCTGGTGTCCGCCTTAATAGCAGAACCTTTTCTTATGTGCCGGACAGCAAGCCGAAATGACTTTTGCCAGCAAGGGGAGGTTACAGCGTCGTGCAAAGTTATTTTTGAAACATTGGTCATAAAGATGTTAGCTTACTCTACTTTAAGAAACATTATATGTATATGTAACATGTTATACGTATAATGTTATGCACACATGTATAATATGTATATGGGTATATATGGCCAACAGTTTTGTTTTTTTTCCCACAACGAATTTCTGCATTTCTGGGGCCGCCCGGCATATCGCAGCTTGTCACAGGTCACGGTTAGAGATGGATATTAATATGTCGGTCGGTTTTTTTGGTGTAGCACTCTTTCAGAGTCTCCTAACGGCTGATATTTTTAAAATGCTACGGAGTCCGAAAATAAAATTCAGCGCTTTTCTGTCGTCCTGAAATTGGACGGAGAGAGTGAGCGTTGAGGGGACTCGTAATGCAGCGGCCGCAGTTTGTATAAAGACGCGATCCTGAATAGCATTTCCTATGTGGACTAGCCTACATTGCATATTCTTTTAGGAGCTACAACAAAGTGTTTGAATCAAGCTTTTTTATTTTGTAAAATGCTCAACGGAAAGTTTGGTTTTTATTTTACCAGGAAAAAGACCTAATTCATGAATGACAGCTACTTTGATAGTTTTTAATTGGATAAAATGTTTACATAGCACAATGTGCCAAAGTTATTTACTGTTTTATTTATACTTTCGATACATCTGTGCAGGAGTCAGTCGGTGATGCAGAACACAGAAACCCATTGTTATCTGAACGAGCCGTAATATGTCATGTTTTGATTTCAGTGAAAAATGAGTATTAATCACTGTAGGGAAACGCAATCAGTTATGTAAAAACAGTCTGGGGTTTGGAGAGGAGGGAATGAGTTATAAAACCGTGAAACAATTGCATAATAATGGCGAAGCTATCATTTATTATTGTTATTATTATTATTATTATAAATACATAGTCTGTTAATTTTATTATATTAATATATAATAAAATTGTAGTTAAGTCTGATCTACTGTACAGCGCTTGTAATTGTTCTATGTTTTATAGATATGGCAGAAATTCAACTTTGAATGAGGACAAAAAATAAGTTAAATAAATGCATTTATACATAAATGTGCTGTGGTGGTCTTTGTTTTCGAAATGTGTGTCGTGCGTGTACAAAACAAAGAAGACTGGACAAAGGCGACCAGAAACGGGTTTCCATATGCAGGTGGCAGGTAAGTGACTTGGACGCTTGTGCCGCGTGAGACGGCGCCCGCTGTGGCCGCTTCTACCGCAGCCTACGACCCGCTACGCCGATGCGGCTGGCTGCCTCCCCCTGCACCAGGATAGACTGCCGCAGGGGGGCAGGAGGTGCCTGGCTGTAATCTGTGCGATGCACATGGACATGTAGGTTTTCGTGTTGGTAGAGGGGGTCGCCATGAATAACGGAGTCATCACTGCATTAGTTGATTTCTGTAGCAAATGTTCTGATGCATGCATTCAGAATAGTTTACTAGGGCATCTGCAGTATGTGGGTGGTCAAAGTTTGTCATTTGCATTTTTATTTCGCTTCAGAAAGACTAAAATAGTAATGCAATAAGAAATTCAGTCAGAAATGTATTTTTATTAAAGCGAAAACCTTTGAATCCATGAATAAAAGTGCAGACTCACTAATTATATTATCCTAACCCCTTTCATATCCTGATTTAATTCAATATCCGGTTTTAGACCTGTGTATATTGATGTCCAGTGAAATGTTTGTCTGGAGTTTTGAAGTGAACTAATAACTTCAGAACTCTTTTTGAAGGCCAGCCTTAGTGGTTGTGCACATGCAATAATGGCCCTTATAAGGAAGTCTTGGTGATGGCCGGCTTTGCCGACCTCTCTGAGGCCCACAGGGGGGATGTTGGCCGTTTCAGGCTTTTCCAAGGCATCTGAAAACATTTTTTTTATTCTTATTATTTAATCTTGTTACAGATCAGACATCAAATTTTTGCAGTGTTGGTCAGATCTTGAAGCTCTGGTCAGACAACATACATACACAATATTACAAGCACTTACATACAGCTAAAATATTTTCCTTAGACCATAATCACCATTCCTTTGCCCCGCCTCCCCAGTTAGTCCTGCCACCTTATTGGCTCACGATTGCCTGTACTTCCTGTCGCTGCTTACATGTTACCCTTGTTGTGGATTTCACATGCCATGGATCATGTGCTGCTCACATTCTTTCACGGATTTATTAGACACATTTAGAGCAACATCCACGCCTGTCATGGGAAGACATGGCATCAGTGTACTTAAAACAGGCTCCTGCTGATAGCCATCCCAACTCCTGCCTTTTATGGTGAAATTAGCATTTTATCTCTAACAAATTATACCTTCATGCACTGATAGTCAGAAAGTGAATAAATGAGACAAATGTGAAGTTGGTATGACCTTTGACACCAGATCCTAAATCAGGGTTATTGCACCTACTGATTAGATATAAAATCAGAACACAAAAAATGCTTTAAGACTGCTGAGCAGGCTTGATTTACCCCTCTACCAGTTTCGCAATGACCAAACTCTGTGCCATGTAGGAACCCTGAGGTCGGCAAAGTTCAACTCTTCTCGGTTGAAGCACGTTACATTAATCCATGCATACGTCACCTAATCGATACTCTCGTCTTATAAAATCACATTGTCAAGTAAAAGAAAGCAAACACCTTTATAAAGCAACTCAGCTACAGCCTGAAGGACCAGAGCCATGAAATCTATAGTACTTCAGTCCAACCTTCGTTCGTAGGCAGTTCGTCCATGAGAAAGAAGCTATGAGAGGCTTTTAGGAGGAGACCCCGGGAAACTGTGATGGAAAGCTGCCTGTTAGCAGCACACACCTGTCATCATAAAACGTTTGGTCACTGTGTGTCAGAGACTAAAAGCTCTTTTTTTTTTTTGTTTTCCTGATGATCAGTTTTAGGAAGGTGCTGTCAGGCTTGGCACTGCGGTTGTGGAATCCGCTTCTGGAAATAAGTCTGCCTCATCAAACCAATGACATTAATTAAAAATTTTTTTTAGAGTGTCATGGAGAGAGATGTACATGGTATGGTTTTACCTCTCATTAATTTAGATGATAGCAAAAGCACAAGTTCCCCTCTCCTGGCTTTCAATTTCACTATGCTAATGTGGGGCTGGAGGTCGGCAATGATAATGAGCTGTTTGCATAACACCTCTTTCTGGTGCGGCCCCTCTGCCCTCTATGTGTATGCAGTGCGGCCTCTCTGCCCTCTGTGTGTGTGCGCGGTGCGGCCCCTCTGACCTCTGTGTGTGTGCGCAGTGCGGCCCCTCTGCCCTCTGTGTGTGTGCAGTGCGGCCCCTCTGCCCTCTGTGTGTGTGCGGTGTGGCCCCTCTGCCCTCTGTGTGTGCAGTGCGGCCCCTCTGCCCTCTGTGTGTGTGCAGTGCGGCCTCTCTGCCCTCTGTGTGTGTGCGGTGCGGCCCCTCTGCCCTCTGTGTGTGTGCGGTGCGGCCCCTCTGCCATCTGTGTGTGTGCGGTGCGGCCCCTCTGCCCTCTATGTGTATGCAGTGTGGCCTCTCTGCCCTCTGTGTGTGTGTGCGTAG